>WOXC01002174.1:0-69844 GCA_011680675.1 Gymnobelideus leadbeateri | reverse complement strand
GAGAGAGAGAGAGAGAAATTCAGTATTAAAAGATGGTCCCTATTAGCAAGTTAGCAAACTCACCATAAATATTGAAGATACACACACACACACACACACACACACACACACACAAACATGAAATTTAAACACACACATGATTCCAATTGCAAGCTTTGGCTGCTGGAAGTCTTCTTAACATGAGGTAATGGGATAATGTAAATAACTCAAAATCAGCAAGGGGGTTACAAAAAGATTAAGTTACTTAGCTTATAAAATATACAGCTATCAAATTTAGGGCAAGGATTCATGTTTTCAGCTCTTCTCAGCAATGCAATGATCCAAGGCAAGTACAAAGGACTCCCAAGGAAAAACTATCCACATCCAGATAAAGAACTGATGGGCTCAAAATGTAGATTTAAAGTGTACTTCTTCATTTGCGTTTTATTTTGTGTTTATTTTTCCTGTTGATCTGTTTCTTCTTTCACAACTGTGATTAATATTGAAATATGTTTTACATGATAGAACATGTATAACCTATATTAAATTGCCTACCATTTTCAGAAGATGGGATAGGAGGGAGGAAAGGAGAAAGAGAAAAATTTTGAACTCAAAATTTTATTAAAAATGCGTGCTAAAAATTGTCTTGACATATAATTGGGGGAAAATACTCCTGAAACAAAGACTGAGATATAAGGTATTTTGTAAACCTAGCATATGACCTATATGTTCATACTATCTTCTCAAGCTTAGATCAGTTTTGACTATGATGACGATGATCAATAACAACAACAATAGCAACCTCAATGCCAAAGGTATTGCATCTGGCTGAAAGCATTTTATTAAATCCTTATTCCTATCTCTACTACGTGAATTCCATTAAGTTAATGGGACTAAGAAGAGCTAGGAGTATTATCAAGTGTTTCTAGGCAATTCAATTAGATCATTCATCTTCTCTCAAAATGTACCTCTCAGAAAGTAGCAACAAACAATCAGAGGCAATGCTACTTGTATACTTTTCATGGTAGCATATTTGAAGGATTTGCTTGCTGATTATGAAGATAGCATGTTACCATAGTTACTCATTCAACGCGATAAAGGTTTGTGGAATAGACTCTACAATATGCATCATTTGCCTATGAAAAGATAAATAATACAGAGTATAATTTCAGATTGCAAAATAAATCATCCTTTTTCAATAGAAATTGAAGTATGTAAGGTATTATTGTATACATCTGGCCAGAGATAAAAAGTACAAATTGTATCTCTGAAAAAGGAAACCAGTCAGGAAATAATGTCACTGCTTCAAGAAGTAACACTGCTAATTGTAGGAGACTGATTTGACTGACATCAAATATTTGCATTTTAGTGGGGATATATTCAGGGATTTAAATAACTCCTTGTTAAAATAAATACAAATAACGTAGAATAAAGTGATAGTTGGAACTGAATATGAGATCTAGGTAAGGGGTTCTTGCTCATTCAAACAATTCTACAACTTCTAGCAATTATCTTAAACCTTGGAGGCCTTTAGAAAGCATGTGAAAATAAGGAAGATCAGGGGAGAGGTAGCAACTTGTGGGGACAAATGAATCACTCTAGGCATGTGGCTCAAAAGAAACAAGACAAAGATATAAATCATAGAATGGTGAGATACCACAAGAAAAAAAATAAGGTCATGGAAGTAGAAATAAGATCGGTCTATAAACAATTTAGACAAAGGTAACTGCAGTATGGACTGTATGTCAAGTGAAAAAGAAGAAAAGTAATGAGGTGAATTAGAGAAAGAATCACACTCAATTTGGGGTTATTTTCGTGAGAAATAGGTGTTTAAAGTTACATTTTGTCAAAGCAAATAAGTAATTATGACATTCTTGTTGTCATAAGATATGAATACTGAGCCTGGTACTTATTTAAAGTAAAACAAAGCAAAACAAAACAAACCTTGAGTGCTCTATTATAAGAATTCCAAAAGAGTTACATGGGGGGGCGGCTAGGTGGCGCAGTAAGAGCACTGGCCTCAGAGTTGGGATGACACGAGATCAAATCCAGCCTCAGAAAATGAGCACCCACACACAAATAATGACTAGCCATGTAACCTTGAGCAAGTTACTTAACCCCAATTGCTTTATAAAAAAAAAGGAGTTACATGGGCATCTTTCTGTGCCATCTTTGGAATGATGCACAAAGCTTGTTATTAGTACAGTTTCTTTTAATCATAAAGTTACCTAGATCCTTTGAATTTTCTACCTGTCATTATGCCCTATTGTAGGTAGCATTCATACAGCACCTTAAAATTTACAGAGTATTTTCCATATCTTATTTGATTCTCACAAGAATTCTTTGATGTATGTGCTATGCTTAACCCAGTTTTACACATGGAGAAACAATATATGAGAGCCATAAAGTGACTTGTTCAAGGCCCAACAACTACTAAGATTCTGAGGTAGGATTTGAATTTATGTTCTTCAACCAAAGTCCAGCACTCTATCTACTAGACTCCCTAGTAAGTATAACACTGATTTAAAAGTAGGGGAAAATGGTACCCATTGCATAATTTGTACCTGCAAGTCTCTACTTCTGTTTGCTCCTATGGGAAATTCCTGGAAAAAAAATATTCGAATCATTTCTCACTGTATAGTGGTTTTTTTTAGTATGCTATTGAAGAATTATTTCCCTTCTCTAGTCTAGCATGGTGCCTGATATAGTAGTCTCTTATTAAATCATTATTCATTATTGACTCCAGCTCCTCCATTGACTTCAGTTCCTAACAATTTCAAATTTTTAACTCACACTTATGATTGTTTTACTTATCTGTACATTTATGTTAATTATACATGGTTTCTGTGTTCCTTTCTTCTCAAACTTTGGAAATCTTTTTTCTGTTACTTATAAAACATTATAAAATATTTTGCCATAGATATATTGTAAATGTATTTTTTCTTTCTCCTGAAGTAGTCTTGGAAATAATCATTTGAACTTGGAAGCAAGAACCCTGAATTCAAATCTTATTTCTCTCTATGACTCATTTCACTCCTTTGTAAAACACATAGTTATGCATGTATTGCCTGCCTTTCAAAGTTGTGGGAATCAAATTGGATAATGAATACAAATTGCAGGTCCACCATAAAGAGCTATTTCAGTGTCAGCTGTTACCATAAACAACAGTATGGTAAAGAGACCATTAGTCTTGAAGCAGTGTACTGTTTAACAAGTGTGAGACTTAGAGGATAGCTGCCTCTGTCACATCCTACCTAGCTTCATGAGGACAGGAAATTTACCTCAACTTTCTATAAAATGGACATAGTGATATTTGAATTAACATGCAAGGTAATTGTGGGAAGGATTCTTTTAAAGTGGTATATACATGTGAGTAGGCATGGGAGTGGTAACATGGTATTATGGATAAATGGCCATCCTTAAGGGCAGAAAGTACTTGGGTCAAGTCCTATCTTGGATCCCTGCTATCCAATACAGTATAAGTCATTTAACCTCTTTATGCCTCAGGAAACTTTCTAAGTCTGTGGGTTACAGATCTTCAAGGAGAGGACAGTTTCCACATTGGAAGTTTCCCAAAATGATTAAAAGACCCATTGTGACCAAAATAGGGGATTATGATGGTGCTGGTAATTATTCTAAATGGGCTAAATGATGAGTCCCAGAAGAAGGAAATATGTATATACACCTACTATGTGCCAGGCATGGTTCTAAGCACTTTACAAATATTATCTCATTTGATCCTTGCAGCGACCCTGGAAGGTTGGAGCTATTATTATTCTCATTTTACAGTAAAAAAAAAAAAAACCAAAAACCAACAAACAATACAATACAAATATGGGTTTTGACTTGCCCAGCTAGTCACAAAGCAAGTAAGTGTTTGAGGTCAAATTTGAACTCAGGTCTTCCTGATTCAAGTTGCAGACTCTATTGTGCCAATTAGCTGCATATAAGGAGCCAAAAAAGGCTTAAACAAAGAGAGGGATATAGGATTACTGAACTGCTATCTCTAGCAGTTAACTACTATCTCATAAGGAACTTTTTTTAGTAAGGAAGGTGGTTCTTGCAAATTACAGATTAATGAGCTAAACTTTTTTTTTTCCTGGAAAAAATATTGAAATTGTTGAAGAAAGTATGGGAAATCATTGGCTATACTAGTCATATTTCCTATTTTAAAATGTTAGTAAGCTAGTATGTTAGGGAAATGGCATAGGTATAATTTTGTTTGGATTTCAGGGAGGAATTGGCAAAATATCCCAAAATGTCATTGTGAATAATATGAAGGCAGGTACAATGGGTAAAATGTAATATTTGTGAGAGGTTGGTTGAATGATCACACATAGAGTGACAGTGTAAAGATGCCGTTATTGATAAAGCTTTCTATTTTAGGGCTGATGATTTCTATCTTTGACCTTGTTCTAGTCAATGATGTTTTTTTTTTTCAGTGATGTCTATAAAAACTTAGAGGGTATACTTATCACATTATCAGATTATATGAAACTTGGAAGGATAATTAATTATATTAGATGTCAAATTGTTGTGATGAGAATAAGAGTGAGACCAAGATCTGGGTTTTAGATAAAATTAGATGTGGATTTAATGATCAATCCCGTGACTGCCTGAAGAATACACTCAAATTAGGCAGCCCTAAATTGGGGTACAGACAATGCTTAAAAAGGCAAAAATCACAAAAGCTACAATTGGGGAGGGGAGCTAGAGTGAGCAATGACATATGGAAGCCAAGAACAGACTTTGACTGGCTCTATAGCTCAGGGATAATTTGGGAAACATGGCACATGGGTACAAGGGTGCAGCCAGGGTCCTTCCTAGAATAGGGTGGAGGCCACAAGGGCAGTGGAATTCCCTGAACAGGCTGTGATCATGGAACAGGTCAGGGTCATGTTCTGGGTGAAGGGTGTGGGGGACCCTGCTTGGTCAGTGTTCTGGGTAGAGGACCTTGCTAGGTCAGCATCCCAGAATAAGGTGGTCCCTTGGATAGGATGGACTTGCCCCATGATCCCTATGCACACTTGGACCATAATCCTTATACAAAATGCTGCTTCGGGGCTTTTTGATTTAGGGAAGTACTAAATTAGGGGAAAGATAAGGGAGCAGGGGACTATGCCTTTAAGCTATTACAAGCAGTTATAGGGTTTAGGATAAAGAATAAAATAATAAAAGTTTGTATATTAAAAAAAAAGGATAAAGACAAAGATAAATATAAAGGGGCTTAATGGTGGCTTAATGGTGGGCTCCAAATCATGTGGCATGTGATTCCGTTTACCTTACAACAAAATCAAGATGCAAGTACCTCTACATAGGGTAGAATCATGAGCCATATCTAGTGAAAAAAAAATTTAATTGATCATTACAAAGTCCTACAATTTGTTTTCCAAAGCACTTTACATATAACATCCCATTCTCAGTCATATGCCATTATTATCCCCATTTCATCAACAAGGAAACTTAAGGAGAAAGTTTAAGAGACTTGCCCTGGATCAGATAGCCAATAGTGTTTGAGACAAGACTCAAACGCAGATCTTCCTTGCCTTAAATTAAGTAGTTTCTTTTGTCACCTGCCTTTAATATTTAGTAATACAAGAGAGAAATTACTAATTATTAGATGTATCTAAAAACAAGTAAATATTCAGGAGGTAATCACTTCTTCATAACTGAAAGTCTTCAACATGAAGCTGGATAATCATTTATTAGAGATATCAATAATAATGATGTCACAAGGGGTGGAGCCAAGATGGTTGAGCAAAACCAGGGACTCACCAGAGCTCTCCCTCAAATCCCTCCAAATACCTATAAAAATGATTCTAAACAAATTCTAGAGCAGCAGAAGCCACAAAAAGTGAAAAAAATCTCCAGTCCAAGACAACTTGGAAGGTCAACAGGAAAGGTTTGTTTCAACAGTGTGAGAGAGGAGTACGGTCTAACACCAGTCACAGCAGCATACTCTCGGCCCCAGAAAACCCAGAGCAGGCCCCAGGAGACTGAATCACTGGCAGCTGTGCTAGTTTCTAGACTTCTCAACCCACAAACACCAAAGACAACTTAGAAAGTCAGTAAGAAAGGTCTGGCAGACCTGGGTAAGGGAGGAGCATAATCCAGGCCTGGCTCCAACACAGCCCCACCTCCAGCAAACCAGGAACAGGTCTTGGGAGTGAGTGAATCAGTGGCTGTGATAGCAGCAGCTGCCGCCCCGCACCCCCCCCCCCACCCCAGCTCTCAGCCCACAGATGGTAAGAAAATTTAACAATTGTTCTGAAGGAGACTACAGGGGTTTCTTTAGTGGCACTGAGACAAGACTCTGTTGCTTTGCCCATACTTGGATTTGGGTCACAGTGCAGGTTGGCAGTCCTGGGGCAAGGAAGAGCAGTGACATAGCAGAGCTTGTGGCAATGGTGGAAAGAGAACCCTCCTCACAGTTCCAGGGTGGAAAAGGGTGCTTTTGGTCACTTTTACAGACCAGAGCATAGGCCAAGAGAGGAGTAAAAACTCTCCTTAGTTCAAACCACCTTGGAGGAACTGAAAACTTACAGGTCCCATGAAGTATCTCTGAAAGCAGCTGCACAAAATCCCCAAAGCCTGGGACGGTGTGTCCTCTGAACTGGAAGCAGAAACCTACCTTAATGAAGAGTAAAAAGTCAAGTAATAGGCTGGGGAAAAGAGCAAGCAACAGAAACAAAAGCTCAGGCTATAGAATCTTATTTTGGCAACAAGGAAGATCAAAACACACATTCAGAGGAAGACAACAAAGTCAAAGCTTTTACACACAAAGCCTCCAAGAAAATTATGAATTGATTTCAGTCCATGGAAGAGCATACACAAGAATTTTGAAAATTAAGTAAGAGATTTAGTGGAAAAATTGGGAAGACAAATGAGAATGATGTAAGAAAATCATGAAAAATGAGTCAACAACTTGTTAAAGGAGAACCCAAAAAACACTGAAGAAAATGATACCTTAAAAATAGACTATACCAAATGGCAAAAGAGGTGCACAAGGCCAATGGGGAGAAGGATGCCTTAAAAACCAGAATTAGCCAAATGGAAAAGGAGGTCCAAAAGCTCACTGAAGAAAACAATTTTTAAAAAATTACAATGGAACAAATGGAAGCTAAAGAATCTATGAGAAATCTAGAAATTACAAAACAGAACCAAAAGAGAGGAAAAATAAAACATAATGTGAAATATCTCATTGGAAAAACAACTGACCTGGAAAATAGATCCAGTAGAGATAATGTAAAAATAATTAGACTACTTGAAAGTCATGATCAAAAAATAGCCTGTCATCTTTCAAGAAATTATCAAGGCAAATTACCCTGATATTCTAGAACCAGAATGTAAAATACAAATCAAAAGAATCCACCAGTCACCTCCTAAAAGAGATCCTAAAATGAAATCTCCCAGTAATGCTATAGCCACATTACAGAGTTCCCAGGTCAAGAAGAAAATACTGCAAGCAACCAGAAAGAAACAATTCAAGTATTGATGAACCACAATCAGGATAACAACTTCTACATTAAGGAATCCTAGAGTTTAGAATATGATACTCCAGACATCAAAGTTAGCTAGGATTACAACCAACAGTCATCTACCCAGCAAAACTGAGTGTAATCCATGAGGGGAAAAAACAAACAAGCAAACTGATCTTCAGTGATGTAAATGAATTTAATGCATTCTGGAGGGAATAAAAGGACCTAAATAGAAAAATAAAAATTGACGTACAAGACTTAAAAGAAGCATGAAAAGGTAAACAGGGAAGAGAAATCATAAGAGGCTTATTAAAGTTAAACTGTTTACATTCCTATATAGAAAGTTGCTATTTATAACTCATGTGACCTTTCTCCTTAGTAGGGTAGTTGAAGGGTATATAGATAGATAATGGATAGATAGATAGATAGCCAAGGGTGAGTTGAATATGAAGGAATGATACCTAAAAAATAAAATTTGAGGGTATGAGAAGAATGTACTGGGAGAAGGAAAAATGGAGGGGGTAGAATGGGGGTAAATTATCTCACATAAAAGACAAGAAAAAAAATTACAGTGGAGCAGAGGAGAAAGGATAGGAAAAGGGATGAGTGAACCTTACTCTCATTTGAATTGGTTTAAGGAGGGAATAACATACACACTTAGTTGGGTATGGAAACCCATCTTACCCTACAGGAAGGTTGGTATGAAGGGGATAAGAAGGTTCAGGGGTGATAAAAGAAAGGGCAGATTGGGGGAGGGGGTAATCAGAAGCAAACACTTTTGAGGAGGTATATGGTGAAAGGAAACAACTGGAAAGGAAAAAACAAATGGCTATCATAGAATTGTTTTGCATGACTAACATGTATAATCTTTATCAAATTGCTTACCTTCTCAATGAGGTAGGGTAGGGAGGGAAGAAGAGTGAGGATTGGAACTCAAAGTTATGAAAATGAATGTTAAAATTTGTTTTTGCATGTATTTGGGAAATAAGGTACACAGGCACTGGGGTATAGAAATCTATCTTACCCTATAGGAAAATAGAAGAGGAAAGGAATGAGAGAAAGTGTGTGTGGGGTGATAGAAGGGAGAATTAGAAGCAAAACACTTTTGAGGAGGCACAGGGTGACAGAAGAGAGAGAATAGAATAAATAGGAATAAGATGTTAGCAATGGTAACTGTGAAAAAAATGAAGCTTCTCTCATAAAGAATTCATTTCTCTGACAATAGAGAACTATGTCAAATTTATAAAATAAGAGTCATTCCCCAATTGATAAATGATCAAAATATATAATCAGTTTTCAGAGTAATTTAAGCTATTTATAGCCATATTGAAAAAATATTCTAACTCATTATTGATTGGAGAAATGAAAAGTTAAAACAATTCTGAGGTACTATCTCATACCTATTAGATTGGATAATAAGACTGAAAAGGTAAATGACAAATGTTGAAAGGGATGTGAGGAAAATGAGACATTAATGTACTGTGTTGGAGTTGTGAATTCATTAAACCATTCTATAGAGCAATTTGGAATTATGCCCAAAGGGCTTTGAAATTATGCATACCCTTCAACACAGCAATACTACTACCCAGTCTGTATCCCAAAAGAGATTAATAAAAAACAAAAACAAGAAGGAAAAGTACCTATATATACAAAAAATATTTTAGCAGCTCTTTTCTGGGGGTAAAGAATTGGGTAAAAAATTATGAGGGGATGCACATCATTTAAGAAATGGCTAAGTAAGTTGGGGTATGTGATTGTGTTGGAATGCTTTTGTACTATAAAAATGAAGAGTAGGATGCTCTCAGAAAATAAAAACTAGAAAGACTTACATGGATTGAAGCAAAGTACTATATACTAGGTACAAATAATAGCAACATTGTAGGATGATCAACTGTGTATGACTTAGCTATTTTCAGCAATACAATGACCCATGACAAATCTGAAGGACATAGGATGAAAAATACTTTCCATCCTCAGAGAAAGAACTGATAGTGTCTGAATACAGATTAGAGCAACTTTTTTTCCACTTCATTTTTTAATCTATGTTTTCTTTCACAACAAGACTATTATGGATATGTTTTGCATAACTATACATATATAACCTCTGTGGAATCGCTTGTCCCCTCAATGAGGAGGGTGGGGTGGTAAGGGAAAAAGGGAGAGGATTTGGAACTCAAAGTTAAAAAAAATGTTAGAAATTATTGTTTACATGTAACTGGAGAAAAACGAAATGGTAAATAAATAAAAAATAATGATGTCACAGTTGTTCATGTTTTATATCTTAAAACACACACAGACACACACAATTCTTAGACTCCCCCTATGAGGTAGGTGGTGCAAATGATGCTGTTCCCATTTTACAGATAAAAAAGCTGAAGGAAGACAAGATTTTTCCACAGATACACAGTTAGTGTTGTACCTAGGAGATGAATCTAGATTATCTGAATTCAAGTTAAAAGCCCTTTTGACTATAGCATACTACCAATATTTAAGGGTGATTAATTCCAGAAACAGGCTGGACTTTTGGGGCTTCTTCTACCTCTGAGAAATTATAATTACAGATTAACAAATAGATAATTAATCATGAAAGTGATAAATGACGAACATTCAGGAACATGTCCCTAAAATAGAATACTATCTTCATCAGAAATAACTAAAACCTAATGGAAAAAAAGATGAACATGTCCTGGGAGTGCCTTGGTCACTTATGATCATTTACTTCAATTATTTAATTATTTTAAATATAAGAAAAACATCAGAAAAGAAGTGATTTCACAGAAAATGCTATTGAGGAAAAGAATGTTATTTATGTTTATACAGTTATATCTCATTAATGTGATTTCATAGGAAATGTGCTCTCATATTTTTAGCAAGTATACATTTATAGAGATTTCATTATAATATCAAATGTTCTATTATCTTTTACAATATGCAAATAAAACTCAATGTGGTAAATTCTGTCCTTCATATTAACGTTTATGTCAAATTAAACAATTCAGTATTTTCAGAATCTATGACTTTATCACTGTTAATCTTCCTACCACCAATACAAAACAGAACCCTGTTATAGTTTAATAGGTAAATTCCACACCTGTCTATGAGTGGAAAATGTCATTGTTTTATGGTCAACTCTATGGTAATGATTCTCTAACAGTTCAGTAAGACTCATATTTTACCAAAAGAAGTCTAATCTTTTTCCAGGTCCATATTTAAAGATTTCCTAGCTTGAGTACTACTTTCCAGAGTTTGTGGTTTGTTGACATAGCTTCTAAAATCCAGGGCCTTGCTCATGCCAAGAGGAAATATTAGAGGAGGTCTTTGGTGAAGGTTTGTAGTGGCTAAGAAATATAATTTAAACATACAGCTTCTTCTGCTGGTTTCCTTCATATCTGTGAAAATGTCAGCAGAGAAAATGTTTATGATGGCTTCAAAACTTTTTATTTTATTTCTCTATTTCAATAATTTTTATACTTGATGTTATATAGACTGTTAGCACATAAAATGACTTTTGTGGGGAGCCTAGATACAAGCCTGTGCTTGTATCCCTTCTTTTGTTCTCACAGCTAGTCTTTTTTTTTTTTTTTAAGCAATTGGGGTTAAGTAACTTGCTCAAGGTTACACGGCTAGTCATTATTCATGTGTGGGTGCTCATTTTCTGAGGCCGGATCTGATCTCGGGTCATCCCAACTCCGAGGCCGGCGCTCTTACTCACTGCGCCACCTAGCCGCCCCTTTAGGGCAATTGGGGTTAAGTAACTTGCCCAAGGTTACACGGCTAGGTTTTTGTTTGTGTGGATTAAGTGTCCGAGGCAACTCAGATGCTTCTGACTCCAGGGTCGGCGCTCTATTCACTGCGCCACCTAGCCACCCCTACAGCTAGTCTTTTAAAAGAGTTTTGATATATTATATCCTAATGATAACACTAGCTTTTGGGAAGAAGTATCAGCGTATGCAGCATTCATTATTTCATTAATTTGCTGATTATTGATGGAAAAAAAGTCGTTGAGGATGACTGCCAAATATGTGTGCATATTTTATATACACACATATATACATATGCTGGAATACAGTTTCTTCTATAAACTAGTCACTGTGCATAATAATTTGTTTATCAAGCAAGTCCATCATTTAAGAAGCTAACATTCTTTTGTATGACAGTATCTAAGTTAGTCTGACAATGAGGAACTTAAAGGTCAGGATTATAGTAGAGCTTGTGGTTTATTAGGGATGTGGGTGGGCTGTACATACTGCTTTTTTAATTTTCTATAACTGTGATTTTATTAATATAGGGAACTCCTAGGGAAAACACTTTCTTCATGAATGTAGATGGGAATTATTCTACATTGGTCAGTCCTCGAAGGTTGCCTAGGACACTGAGAGGATCACTCCCTTCCAAAGGGTCACTGGGACCCAGACTTTTCTGAATGCTGTATAGAAATATAATGTACTGTTCATGTCGTTGTATTTTGTTCTTTTTTTCCGCCATTAGCACAGCAGAACATTGAATCTTGGTTAGAAATAGGTTAAGAGGGTATCAGTTTAGAATCAAGAAACACACGAGAAGCTAACATTTAGAGGAGTACATAGCCCCTCAGTATTCTTCACCACTTTGTGCTATCTCTAGGTGGCACTGGCCTTGCTAGAATACTGCTGATGATTTTGAATTATGTTTATACTCATGCCCACTTACCAACTGCAGGAACAATATAGTATGGAGGAAGTTCTAGATCTCTCACTAATACTATAGTAAAGTAAAAGAAGAATTCTCAGAGAGACACAAAAAATAGATGAAAACCCCCAATATTTTTTATAAAAGGGGACCTACTCTGAAGATATTAATTGGTAGGTCTTCCTTGAAAGGTTTCCAGGAAGCTTTTCCAACTAATTTCCTCTTTCTCCTCAAAGATACTCGCTTATCTATATATCTCTGACCATATATTATGTTATATACTATATATTGTTATAATGAATGGCGCATTCGTTGTTGTCTGTATTCTTCTTGGTTGTGTGTATTCTTACATATTCTTTCCCTGTTCTGCCACTCAAAAGATACCCACATTGCCTTTATTACCTAAATTCTGAAAAATCAAATTTCCTTTGTAACTTTATAATGACTAGCACAGGGCTTTGAACATAATGCCAAAAAGATGACATTAATTAGGATTTGTTTCCCTTGAGGTGTAATTGTCATCAGCAGCAGGATTTATTCCAAAAGGAATAGAACTTATCATCTTCCCATGAATCTTTCCCCCTGCCCCCTGCCTTTCCCCTTCTCTACTGCTCTTCCTACATTCCCTCTTCCTTCTCTCCATTCTCTTCTTTTCTCTATCCTCTCCTTCCTTAACTATTCTTCTTCTTTGTTTATTTTTTATTTTAATATTTTTTATTAAACAAATGATTTATTAACTTCTGTTTTACATCATTCATTTCTGCCAGATTTTGTTACAATTATTTTCCCCCCTGTTTTTCCCCTACCCAACCTCCCAGAATAGCAGTCCCACAAGATATTGCTTCCTCCAATCTGCTTTCTCCCATATCTTCTCCCATACCCCCTTCGACTTTTCCATTAGAGGAAGGTGAATCTTTGTGTCCCAATGCCTGCACAATCTTATCTCCCTATTACAAGCAAAAGAGTATTAATAATAGTATTTATATATATTTGAAACATTTAGTCTTAAAACCTCGAATTTCAGATCCATTACCTTCCTCTCTTGTCACCCATTCCCTCTGGGGAGATAAGTAATTCAGTATATGTTGTACATGTCTACTATGCTAAACATTACCATAATAGATATATTGTACAAGGCTGCTTATAATTCCCCCCCACTCATCCCACCCCCCACCTGGTCCATTCCCTACATGATCCTGTCCCTCTTCTATAGTGGGTACTTCCAACCTCCCTTCCCCCCAAGGATGCACTCCCATCCATCATCCCTCCTCTCATCCCCCTTCCCCCTATTCTGCTGCAGGTTGAGATATCCCATTTAGTATGTATGTCATTCTCTCCCAGAACCAAGTTCAATGAGAATGTGGTTTTGCCTATTTGCCTTCCTATTCTCCGCCCCCCTTACAAACACTTCCCCTTGCTTCTTCTACATGAGATAGTTTACCCTACCCTGTCTCTCCCCATCTCCTCCTGTGACTTTCCTCTCTCACCTCACAACTTCACCTCTTGAGTATCCTCCCTTCCCAACAAATTCAACCTGTGCCCTATATCCATGTATAACTGTAAACATATATACACACATTCACATATGTATTCATATGACCATACACCCTTATTCCATTATTTTCATACTGAGAAAGATTTCATCAGTCACTGTTATTGCTTTTCCATATAGGAATGTAAATAGTTCAACTTTGATAAGTTACTTTTGATTTCTTTTCCCTGATTACCTTCTCAGGCATCTCTTGCTTCTTGCGTCTGGATGTCAAATTTTCTATTCAATTCTGGTTTTTTCTTCAAGAATGCTTGAAAGTCCTCTATTCCACTGAATGACCATATTTTCCCCTGAAACAAAATACTCAGTTTTACTGGGTAGGTGACCCTTGGGTTCATTCGCAGCTCTTTTGCCCTCTGGAATATCATATTCCATGCCCTTCGATCCCTCAGTGTAGAAGCTGCCAGGTCCTGGGCTATTCTGATTGTGTTTCCACAATGTTGAAATTGTTTCTTCCTGGCTGCTTGGAGTATTTTCTCCTTGATCTGGGGATTCTGGAACCTGGCTATAATATTCCTGGGAGTTTTCTTTCTGGGATCTTTTTCAGGAGGTGATCAGTGGATTCTTTCAACCTCTATTTTGCCCTCTGGATCTAAAACATCAGGGCAGTTTTCCTTGAGAATTTCTTGAAGGGTGAATTCTAGGTTCTTTCTTTGATCATGGCTTTTGGGTAGTCTGATAATTTTTAAATTGTCTCTCCTGGATCTATTTTCCAGGTCAGTGGTTTTTCCCATGAGATATTTCACAATGCCTTCTAATCTTTCATTTGTTTGGATCTGCTTAACAGTACCTTGATTTCTCATAAAGTCATTAGCTTCCATTTGCTCCAGTCTAACTCTGAAGGAATGAATCTCTTCAGTGAACTTTTGAGATTCTTTTTCCATCTGTCAAATTTGGCTTTTTAAGGCATTCTTCTCCTCATTGCCCTTCTGGGCCTCCTTTGCCATTTGAGTTAGTCTATTTTTTAAGGTGTTGTTTTCCTCAATCAGGCTGTTGACCCTCATTTCATACTTTTCCTGCATCCTTCTCATTTCTCTTCCCAATTTTTCCTCCACTTCTCTTATGAGATTTTTAAAGTCCTTCTTAAGGTCCTCTATGGCCTGCAACCTGCTTATGTTTTCCCCTGGGGCTTTTGGAGCAGGACTTCTGGCCTCACAGTCCTCCTCTCTCTCTATGCTTCGGTCGTTTTTGCCCCCAAAGTAGGAGTCTATGGTTGCATTTTTTTGTTTAATTTGTTTCCTTTGCCTTGGCATGTTGCTACTTAATTACTTGACTTTTGGGCTTGTTGCCACAGTATGGCGTGGTGCCAGACAGGAACTTTCGCCCCACATGTGTGTGTGGTGGGGCAAACTTCCGTTTCTTGCAAGCTGGAAACCCACCCACAACCTCCACCCCAGTTCACAATCCAGATCCAGGGAGGTTAATGCAAGAGTGATTACCCCCCAGGCCTGATCGCTGGATCTCCCTACAGTTCGCAGGCCAGGAGCAGGAGCTGCCTCTGAAAACTGCAAAATGGCATGTGCCTCAGCAGCTTCTAGCACACAGGGGAGGAAGCCGACGCATTCCCCAGATACTGGTCCCAAAATCCATAGGGCACTAACCTCTCACTTTGTCCTAGGCATGTCTATGTTGACAATTCTGGAGTTGCCACAGCTGCTGGTGTTCCGGGGTCCCTCTAGCTGGCTGCTGGCCCTGCCACCCTGGGGATAAAACCAGGACTCAGGTGCTAGGCTGTGCTTGGTTCTCTGTGCTCTGCGCGCTGCACTGCTGGCTCCCAGTGCACTGCACTGGTCCTTCCTGCAGGGCTCCTGGGCTGTCCTCAGAAGGAGGTTAGCTTTTCTGTGTTGTTCTGTGGGTCCTGGGGCTCCAGAAGTTGTTCAGAGTCCCCGTTTACATAGTTTGCAGGTGATCTGGGGGAAGAGTGTCTTGGATGTGCTGTTTCTACTCCGCTATCTTGGCTCCGCCTCTTCTTCATCTTTAAACCTTTCCTTTCTCTTTTTCTTCCCCTTTAGACTTTCTCAATGGTCATCGAATCTAATATCTCATTTTTCATAGAGAAAGTTAGTTTCCAAGGAGACTTAGGTGAATCAGATCACCCAACTTTCAACTTGAAAAGGGAATGAGTCAAAATTAAAGCCCTAGTATAATATTCCTCATGTCTGTTGACTCAGTTTCTTATCATAGTACAATTTATACCTTTCTGCTTTTGTCAGTGAATGCCTTAATTTGCTCCAACTCAAATAAACATCTTATTTTTGTTACTTTACATGCTGTAGAATGTTACAGAAATATATCATACAGTGTGCTAATATTATGTCTAATAATATTAACTTTTAATACTAGTGAAGGCTTGAATTTGAAACCCTTATCAGTATTGCTATGTTATTCTTTCCAGGGTGATGTTGACACTGGAAATTGTATTGGAAACTAGTTAATTCTGATAAGAAAGGAGTAGCAGGCTATACAATATATTCTGAAGGAATCAAGAACAATGTGGAATTTCCCTTTCTTAAGTTTGTGGGGTTTTTTGCAGTGTATGACTATGGAGTCTTTACCAGTGTCAGGCTAGAGTGTTTGTAAGAGAGGGAACATCATAAAACAGCTAGTATTCATCAGTGGTGAGCCAATTAAGGGCCTGTGGCTCTGCTGACAATCGTTTTCCTTACTTCTCTCATAGGGTTTTGTCTGGGGCCCCATTTGGGATTATTTGTTAAAATGAATGAAGTGATAAAAGTATTCACAAATATACTCCTTTGTTCCTAGGGCTAATTACTGGATTTATTTAAAACATCCTTTGGATGTTCCAGGAGTCCTCGGGAAATACTGATGGGAAATAAGTAAATTTAAATTAGGTTATGAGTAGAAGTTTCAATAAGAACACAGTATTCTGATTTTCTTAATGTAAGTATGCTTGTTAGGGGAATTGAGCTGTAAATATAGACAAATAATTTTCATATGAAAATACAAACAACAAACATTTGAGAGAATAAAAGGGTAGTAGAAATAATTTTAGTTTGTGAATTAAGACTGAGGATTTAATACTAAAGTATTAGTAACTAGATGTGTGAACCTTGAACAACTCCAGAATTTATCTAGATTTCAGTTTTCTTGTCTGGAAAATGAGAAAATTATGTTAGATTATTACATAGATGCAGAAGTGTACTGTTTAACAACTTGCTCTCTAGGAAAAAAAAGTGCTCACAATGTATTTTTAATTTAAATATGCATAATTAGCATTTTCTCCATGACTGTCTTTTTAAATTTTTATTTATTTATTTTTAGTTTTCAGCATCCATTTCCACAAGATTTTGAGTTATAATTTTTCCCCTTCTTTCCCCTGCTTCCCACCCCAAAAATAGCAAGCCTATTGAATATATATTCCCCCAATCTGTTCTCTCTTATATCCTCCCTATCACCCCCCCCCTTAAATTTCTAGTAAGGCAAGATGGGTTCTATACCCCAGTAACTATATACCTTATTTCCAAGTTGCATATAAAAAACAAATTTTTAAACATTTGTTTTTAAAACTTTGAGTTCCAGATTTTTTCCTTTTTCCTTCCTCACCCACCTCCACTGGGAAGATAAACAATTCAATATAGGTTGTACACATGTAGTTACCCAACTCATTTCCGTAATAGTTATATTGTGAAAGACTAACTATATTTACAGCCATCCTATCTCACTCCTACTTATTCTATTTTCTCCTTTTACCCCATCCCTGTTCAAAAATGTTTGCTTTTAACTATCCTCTCCCCCTATATGCCCTCCCTTCTATTATCTCCCTTTTTAGCCCCTAACCCCCTATTTTCCTGTAGGGTAAGATACCCAACTGAGTGTGTATGTCATTCCCATCTTAAGCCATATACAAAAAGAATCAAGTTCTCTCATTCCCATTGTATTTCCTGCTCTTCTCCTCCATTGTAACAGTTTTCTCTTGCCTCTTTTATATGAGATAATATACCCTAATTTATCTCTCCCTTTGTCTTCACAATAAATTCCTTTCTCACCTCTTAATTTTATTTTTTAGATATCAACCCTTCATAACAAACTCATCCTGTACCTTCTGTGTATGTATACATGAACATACATATACCCACATTCAAATACATATATTTATACACATATATACCCTCCTATATATATATATATATATATATATATATATATGCACAAATATGTATATGTATACATATATATTTCCTTCAACAATCCTCATACTGAGAAAAGTCTTATGTGTTACAATTATCATTTTTCCATGTAGTAATGTAAATAGTTCAACTTTAGTAAGTTCCTTATGATTTCTTTTTCCTGTTTACCTTCTCATGCTTCTCTTGCTTCTTGTGTTCGAAAGTCAATTTTTCTGTTTAGCTCTGGTTTTTTCATCAAGAATGCTTGAAAATCCTCTGTTTCATTGAATGACCATATTTGTCCCAGAAGCATTATACTCAGTTTTGCTGGGTAGGTGATTCTTGGTTTTAGTCCTAGCTCCTTTGACCTCTGGAATATCATATTCCAATCTCTTTGATCCCTTAAAGTAGATGCTGCTAGGTCTTGTGTGATCCTGATTATATTTCAACAACACTCAAATTGTTTCTTCCTGATAGCTTGAAGTATTTTCTCCTTGACCTGGGAACTCTGGAATTTGGCTATAATATCCCTAGGAATTTTCTTTTTGGGATCTTTTTCAAGAGGCAATTGGTGAATTCTTTCAATTTCTATTTTGCCTTCTGGTTCTAGAATATCAGGGCGATTTTGCTTGATAATTTTTCAAAGATGGTGTCTAGCATTTTTTTTAATTATCTCCCTGGATCTATTTTCCAGGTCAGTGGTTTTTACCAATGAGATATTTCACATTGCCTTCTATTTTTTTTTTCTTTTTTTGGCTCTGTTTTATAGTGTCTTGATTTCTCATAAAGTCATTAGCTTCTCATTGCTCCAGTCTAATTTTGAAGGAGTTATTCTTGTCGGTGACTTTTTGAAATTACTTTTCCATCTGGCAAATTCTGCTTTTTAAGGCATTCTTCTTCTCATTTGTTTTTTGTGCCTAATTTGGCATTTGAGTTAGTCTATTTAAAAAAATAATTTGTTTATTTACTTTTAGTTTAAAACATTCAGTTTCATAGTCCCTTGAGTTTCAAATTTTCTCCCCTTTCCTCTCCTCTGCCCCCCCTCACCCCCAACCCATCATAATGTCATGCACTCAAACATTGTATCTACAAATATTAATCATTGGTCAGGTTGTAAAGAAGGATTTTAACTGATGGAATGATCATTAGGAAAGAGGAAACAAAACAAAATAGGAAAAAGAAACAAAGCAAGTAGTTTGTTTCAATCTGCATTCAGACTGCACAGCTCTTTCTCTGAATGTGGATGGCTCTTTTGATCATGATTCTTTTGAATTTACATTCCTGAGAGGAGTCCAATCTATTGAAATTAGTTGTCACACAAAAATTGTCTGTGATTGTGTAGAGATTTCTCCTGGTTCTCCTCTCTTCATTCAGCATCAGTTTATATTTCTCTCCAGGTTATTATGAATTCGGTTTGCTCCTCATTTCTTATAGTACAGTAGAATTCCATTACATTCATATACCACAACTTGCCACAACTTGTTCAGCCTTTCCCCAATTGATGGGCATCCCCTTTATTATAAATTCTTTGCCACCACAAAAAAGAGCTGCTATAAATATTTTTGTACATACGAGTCCTTCTCCCACTTCTCTAATATCTTTGGGATATAACCCTAGAAGTGGTATTGCTGGGTCAAAGGGCATGTGCTTATTTAGGGCCCTTTGGGCTTATTCCAGATTGCTTTCTAGAATGGTTGGATCAGTTCACAACTCTACCAACAATGCATTAGTGATCCAATTTTTCTACATCCTCTCCAGGACTTGTCATTTTCCTATTTTGTCATCCTACTCAGTCTGGCTGGTGAGATATTTTGATTTGCATTTCTCTAATAAATAGCGATTTAAAACATTTTTCATATGCTTATGAATATCATATGCTTATATATACTTACAAATAACTATTCCTTGCTTTCCCAGACTGCTTACAGTATCAGCCTTTATATATAGATCATGCACCCAATTTTACTTTATTTTGGTGTATGCTTTTAGATATTGGTCTATGCCCAATTTCTGCCATACTGTGTTCCAGTTTTCCTAGCAGTTTTTGTCAAATAGTGAGTTCTTATCCCCAAAACTGGGGTCTTTGGGTTTATCAAACGGTAGATTCCTATAATCATTGGCTGCTAAGTCTTATGTACCCAGTTTATTCCATTGATCCACTACTCTATTCCTCAGCCAGTAGCAAGTAGTTTTGATGACTACTCCTTTATAATACAGTTTAAAATCTGGTATGGCTAGGCCACATTCCCTTACATTTCTTTTCATTAATTGCCTTCATATTCTAGGCCTTTTGTTCTTCCAAATGAATTTTGCTATTATTTTTTTCTAGCTCTACAAAGTAATTTTTGGTAGATTGATTGATATGGCACTAAATATATAATTTAATCTAGGTAAAATTGTCATTTTTATTATATTAGCTTGACCCAGCCATGAGCAAATGATTTTCTTCCAATTAGTTAAATCTGACTTTATTTGTGTGAAAAGTGTTTTGTAATATAGACCCTGGGCTTGTTTTTTCAGGTAGATTACCAAACATTTTATAATGTCTACAATAACTTTAAATGGGTTTTCCCTTACTAACTCTTCCTGTTCTATTTGGTTAGAAATATATAGGAATGCCAAGGACTTATGTGAGTTTATTTTATATTCTCCAACTTTGCCAGTTTTATTTATTTTCTCAAGTAGTTTTTTTTATTTAATTCTCTAGGATTCTCTAAGTATATCATCATATCATCTGCATAGAGTGATAGCTAAGTCTCTTCTTTGCCTAATTTGATTCCTTCCATTTCTCTTTCTTTTATTTCTACTGCTAACATTTCTAGTACCAGAATAAATAAGAGGGGTGGTAGTAGACATGCTTATTTCATCCCTAATCTTATTGGAAATGTTTCTAGCTTATCCCTATTACGTATGTTACTCGCTGATGGTTTTATATAGATGCTATTTATTATTTTTAGAAAAACTCCATTTATTCCTATACCTTCTAGTGTTTTTAATAGGAATGGGTGTTTTCTTTTTTGTGTTTTTTTTTTGTCAAAAGCCTTTTCTGCATCTATTGAGTTGATCACATAGTTTCTGCAAGTTTTGTTGATGATGAGATCAATTATACTGATATTTTTCCTGATATTGAACCACATTTGCATTCCTGGAATAAATCCTACCTGATCAAAGTGTATTATTCTCATGATAATTTGCTGTAGTCTTTTTGCTAACATTTTATTTAGAATTTTTGCATTTATATTCATGAGGGAATTTGGTCTATAATATACTTTCTCTGTTTTGTCTCTTCCTGATTTAGGTATCAGTACCATATTTGTATCATAAAACTAATTTGGTAGGACTCTGTATTCTCCCATTTTCCTGAATAGTTTGTAATTTATTAGAATAAATTTTTCTTTAAATGTTTGGTAGAATGCACTAGAGAATCCATCTGGCCCTGGAGATTTTTCCTAGGTTATTCATTGATGGCTCGTTCAATTTACTTTTCTGAAATAGGGTTATTTAAGTAGTTTACTTCCTCTTCAGTTAATCTGGGCAATTTATGTTTTTGTAAATATTAATTAATTTCAATAAGATTGTCAAATTTATGTGCATACAATTGGGCAAAATAATTCCTAATCATTTTTTAAAATTCCCTCTTCATTGGAGGTAGTACCTTTTTTATTTTTGATACCTGTAATTTGGTTTACTTCTTTCTTTTTTTATCATATTGACTAAAGGTCTATCAATTTTATTTTTCTTTCATAAAAGTTTTATTATTTTTTAAATTTAATTTAATTTATTTTATTATTTTTATAGTTATTTTTATTAATTCAATAGTTTTTTTTTTTAAAGCAATTGGGGTTAAGTAACTTGCTCAAGGTTACACAGCTAGTCATTATTTATGCATGGGTGCTCATTTTCTGACACCGGATCTGATCTTGGGTCATCCCAACTCCGAGGCTGGCGCTCTTACTCACTGCGCCACCTAGTCGCCCCTTTAGGGCAATTGGGGTTAAGTAACTTGACCAAGGTTACACGGCTAGGTTTTTGTTTGTATGGATTAAGTGTCGGAGGCTGGCTCCGAACTCAGGTCCTTCTGATTCCAGGGCCGGCGCTCTATTCACTGCGCCACCTAGCCGCCCCTCAATAGTTTTCTTAAACTCAATTTTATTAATCTCTCCTTGGTTTTCATTATTTCTAATATAGTATTGGAGATTTTCAATTTGTTCTTTTTCTAGCTTTTTCAATTGTATGCCAATTTGATTGACCTCCTTTTTCTCTATTTTATTTATATATGCATTCAAGAATATAAAACTTCCCTTAAGAACTGATTTTGCTATATCTTACAAGTTTTGGTATGTTGTCTCATTATTGTCATTCTC
Source organism: Gymnobelideus leadbeateri (assembly GCA_011680675.1). Classification (NCBI taxonomy): domain Eukaryota; kingdom Metazoa; phylum Chordata; class Mammalia; order Diprotodontia; family Petauridae; genus Gymnobelideus; species Gymnobelideus leadbeateri. The sequence goes on along the minus strand of WOXC01002174.1, from coordinate 47,676 downwards.
TTGAATGAAGTTATAGATTGTTTCTATAATTTCTTGTTTGACCCAGTCATTCTTTAGGATTAAGTTATTTAGTTTCCAATTAGTTTTTAGTCTATCCTTCCACTGCCTGTTATTACATACACTTTTTATTGTATCATTATATGAGAAGGATGCATTTAATATTTCTGCCTTTCTGCACTGAATTGTGAAGTTTTTATGCCCTAGTACATGATCAATTTTTGTGTATTTGCCATGTACCACTGAGGGGTAGGTATATTCCTTTTTATCCCCATTCAAATTTTCTCCAGAGGTCTACCATAAAAGAAGAACTCCAAAGGTTTTTTCTAAGATTCTATTTACCTCTTTAACTTCTTTCTTGTTTATTGTGAATTTAGATTTATCAAGTTCAGAGAGGGAGAGATTGATGCCCCTCACTGCTTTAATTTTGCTGTCTATTTCTTTCTCTAACTACCTTAACATCTCCTTTAGAAATTTGGATGCTATACTTCTCAGTGCATAAATGTTTAGTAATGATATTGCTCCATTTTCTATAGTCCCTTTTAGCAGGATATAGTTTCCTTCCTTATCTGTTTTAATTAGATGTATTTTTGCTTTTGCTTTGTCTAAGATAAGGATTGTAACCCCAGCTTTCTGCTTTTTTTTTTTACTTTAGCTGAGGCATAATGTATTTTACTCCAGCCTTTTACCTTTACCCTGTATGTATCCCTCTGCTTACATATGTTTCTTGTAAACAGCATATTGTAGGATTATGGTTTTTAAGCTTATTCTGCTATCTGCCTCTGTTTTATGGGAGAGTTCATCCCATTAACATACACAGTTAAGATTACTATCTATATCTTTCCCTCCCTCCTATTCCCTCCCCTGTTTTTGCTTTTATTTTTCCCCCTTCTTTTTTCCCCTCCTTAAGAGTTTTCCTTTTGACCACTGCCTCCCACAGTATTCCCTCCTTATCAGCCCCCCTCCCTTTTCCTACCTTTCCCCCTTACTACTTCATCCCTCCCTTCTAACCAGCCTCTCCTTTTTAGACATCCCTCCTTCCTACTGCCTGTAGTGTACGATAGATTTTTATACTTAATGTAGCATGTCATTTCTTCGTTGAACCAAGATTGAAGAGAGTAGATCTCATGAAATGCTCCTCTCCCTCTCCTCTTTCCCTCTATTATGATAGGTTTTATGTCCCTTCTTGATAGAGTCCTATTCTTAACTGATTATGTTATTCCCTCTTTACACCAGAACCAATGAGGGGGAAGCTCATATAATGTTCTTCTCCCTCCCTTTTCCCCCTCTACTGTGATGTTTTTATGCCTCTTTTTGTGGCATAATTTACCCTTTTCTGCTTCATTCTTTCCTCTTTTCCCATTATAGTCCCTTTGCACCCCTTAATAAAGTTTTTTTTATCATCATTTTGTTTAATTTATACCCACACCATCTATTTATCTATATCCCTTTTAAATTCTTCAGTAAGTATATAATTCTCAATATTAACAGATATCAGCTTCCCATATAGGGATGTATCTTATTCAATAACAAATTGTGTGTGTGTGTGTGTGTGTGTGTGTGTGTGTGTGTGTGTGGTTCCCTATTTACTTTTCTATGTCTCTCTTTACTCTTGTAATTGGAGATGGAGTTTCCCATTGAGCTTTAGCTTTTTCATCAGGAAAGTCTGGAAGTCCCTTATATCATTGAATGACCATCTCCTTGCCTAAAAGATTATGCTCAGTTTTGCTGGAGAGCTGATCCTTGATTATAACAGAGATCCTGCATTTATCTCTTACCCAGTTCCAACAGATACCAGCCCTGGAGTGATAGGTCTAGGAATGGCCCTTGCTATTGGTGGATCAACTTGCCACTATGCTGTCCAAGCCTCTGCACACCACCCCACATTCCACATGCCTTGCCTCCTGTGTTGTCTGGATTTATTCTATTTTTTAAGGTGTTGTTTTCTTCAGTGTATTTTTGGGCCTCCTTTAGCAGGCTGTTGACTCGCTTTTCATGATTTTCCTACATCATTCTAATTTTGAAGATGTTACCATAAAAATAAATAGGTATAGGGGCAGCTAGGTGGCACAGTGAGTAAGAGCGCCAGCCTCGGCGTTGGGATGACCCAGGATCGAAACTGGCCTCAGAAAATGAGTACCCACACAGAAATAATGACTTGCCATGTAACCTTGAGCAAGTTACTTAACCCCAATTGCTTAATAAATAAATAAATAAATACATACATACATACATACATAAATAAATAGGTATAAGGTTAGGGGGTGCTGGAGGCCCCAAAATACCAACAGGCTGGGTCCTGCCGAATGAATTTGACTCAAGCCTTCTCTCAGCCAAAGGAATACTTCTCTCGCCATATTGGGAATACTCTTAAGGAACCTCAGTATCTGTAAGGCTTGTATTGAACAAGTGGGCTTATATTGGACACAGAGAAAGTCTATGCTTGAAAATTCTATGGTGCTCTCACATCTCATGGAGGCAAGATGGGGTTTTATGTACAGAAAGTTTGTGGGAGGATTTTAGGGATGGTCTAGAGGAGGAGTTTGGGGAGTTTCTTCTGGAAGAATCAAATGAGGTCAGACTCCAATGATGAGAGATTAAGGGTGGTATGTAGCTGAAGGCTGGAGATGAGACAATGGAGGCTTTGGGAGGATCAAGGGTGGGAGCTAGCTGGACAAAGGAGGGCTAGGTTAGTAACAGAGGTTTGGGCAAAGCCACAATGAAAGGCTTATGACCTCATGCAAATGCCTCATCAAATGGGAAGATTCAATTAGAGTTCAAGGGGGGTTCCCAGAGTCTGTACCTCAAAGATTCAAGGAGATTTCAAGGGGTTCCCAGAGCCTGTACCTCATCATTCCCCCCTCAAACAAATGGGACCCAAATTCCTTTGGGGTAAAGGGCAAAGGTCTCAACTTCTGAAGTGTTTACTGCTGGCAAGGGGCATAGAGCTGTCCCTGCCTCTCTGGGTGCTGTTCAAGGGGGTCAGACTTCATATTCATGGGGTTAGACTCTGGAATGTGGATGATGCCAGGTCCTGTGGGCTGGAGAACTTGGATTCAGTCAGAGATTTGCATAGCCTTAGTGGTCATCCAGAGGCTGATGGCTTGAACCCTGGAAGAAACAAACCTGGCAGGGAAGTTAAGCAAACAAAGACCATAACAGGCAAAAAAAAAAAAAAAGTATAGAGAAAGGACAATTTCCCTGGTATAAAAGACAGTTTTCCTGGTTGGAATTAAACATGACTATGGCAAAGCCAAAAGGAAAAGGGCAGGTATAAATTTATCTCTTTTTATCCTTTTTCATTGGAGGGGGCTTTGGCCTTTCTAAACAGTAGCTTGAGGTCCTCTAAAGGCTCACAGGTATATTCTGGAGTCTATGTGGAGGAAGCAAGAGGTGGTACTGGTTTAATTCTAGAATTATGAATACAGCTGGGGAGCCCTTTGTGTTTTACTGCCATTGGAGTGGTGAGTATGACTCACTAGGGTCCCTTCCATTTGACTTCCAACTGTTCTCTCTTTTGGCTTTTCCATGGCTTTAAGTAGACCCAGTCTCCAGATTGTACTATAGCAGTTCACTTCTTTTCATTGCCAAGAGGTTTTGGGAGATACTTACTGGCATATTCAGTCAGAGCATTCCTGACAGCTCCTAACTGAGTTGCAAATTGGGTAATTAAATGCTGTTCTGGGTCCACCAAGATGTCAGAGGTTAGGAAGGGCTTCCCATACGTGAGTTCAAAGGGACTAAGCTTAATATTTTCATAAGGTATGATGTGGACTCTGAGCAGCCCAATGGGGAGATTCTTAACCTGATCTTCTTGGGTTTCTATGCAGAGCTTAGTAAGTACCTGCTTAAGGGTATATTCTTTTTTTTCTACTTTATATTCTTTTTCTCTACTATACCAGAGGATTTTGGATTCCAAGATGAGTGGAGGTGGTAAGTGATTTTAAGTGTCTTTGCCACTGCCTATGTTATGTGTGAAAGAAAAGTTGGGCCATAGTTGCTCTGTAGGTAGCCAGGCAAGCCAAAACGAGTTATAATTTCCTTTAATAGGAACTTTAGTACTTTCTGAGCCTTTTCAGTTCTGCAGTGGGAAGCTTCTACCCAATTAGTAAAGGTATCAACAAAAACCAAAAGAAATGTGTAACTCCTACATGGGGGCACATGTGTAAAATCTATCTCCCAGTCTTCACCTGGGTATGTACCCTTCTTCTCAACAGGTCTTAAAAGGGGAGGAGGCTTGGGATTCACCTGAGCACAGGTTGGGCAGGCCCTACAGATCTGTCTGATGGTTTCTCCTAGCTTACTGCCCAGCTTCCCAACTCAGCTAACTTTAGGACTCTCCGCTTGTAGTTTAAGAAAAATTAGCCTGGGGGTGTTTATTCTTAATAGGGACCAGGCCTTGTCCTGGGATTTTTCTTCAGATATTCTCTGATTGTACCAAGAGGACCACTGTTCCACCCCTTTTCTTATTTATTTTTAGCACTCTATGTTTTCCCTGAGCTACTATTTTATCTCATTTGTGTGGGAAATCTGGAGGGCGTGGAATTTTCTGACCTACTCTACTATCTTCCCAGAATCTTCCAATAAACATTTATTAAGTGTAGGCACATGGTAGGCCACATACCAGGTATTATGCTAAGTGGTGGGATACAAAAAGAAAAAAAAAAGTAAGTGGGAGACCCTACTCTCAATGAGCTCACAAGCTAATGGATAATATGGCACAGTAAATAAATAGCTAAACTGACATTTTGACCCAGGTTATCTGACATCTGATCAGTTGTTCTTTGCACAGCTCAAAGCAAGACATTCTAGAGCTTGTCTGAATTTTGTATTTCCTTTTTATCATAGGCTTATTAAATCTTATGTAAATAAGCAACACTTAGTTGTCCTGGAGAGAGCTGGCTTTTGTTTAGCACATTAGGCTTTACAAAACACTTTGCATATGCTCCTTCATTTGAACCTCACAAAAACTTCCTCAGATAAGTGCTATTATTATTCTTATTTGTTTTTTAGGCTGGGGAATGCCTGAAAGCAGGTAGGCAGCTGTTTTAAAATGTAGGAATCTTATTCCTCCAAAGCAATTTAGTAACTCATTTGCAGATTATAATCCTAGGAAGTGGCCTGAGGGGACTGAGAAGCTAAAGCAATTACCTTTGGTCACCCAGTTGATACACCTCACAGGCAGGATTTAAATCTAGGATTCCTGCCTCCAAGGCCAGCCACTAAAACTATGCTCCTTCTCTCTTTAACTAGCTACATTTTTACAAAGCTTTCTTTACAAATAACTTTTCTCACAATAACCTTGTGAGGTAAATACTTTATATTTGACCAATTTTACTGATGAGGAAACTGACGAGTAAGCAGTTTAAGTGACTTTCCTGGGGTCACATATTTAATATGTATCACAGACAAGATTTTAACCCAGGTCTTTCTGACTTCAAAAATTCTATCAGTTACATTACCCTGCCCTTCCAGAAGCTTGAACCATTTAGTACATATCTTTGGATATACTAAGAATTGTATATGAAGAGAGAGGGTTCTGGGTTATTTCCTCAGGTGACCAATATCTCTCAAATTATTAGACTTTTTTCTTTTGGGTGATACAGAATTTAAAACTTCCTGTGGCTTTAAATATTCCAAATTACCACTTCCTCCTCCCCAAATTTAGGGTGAGTTATCTGTGTAAGTCATCCAGTGTGCATGCATTTTATTTGCTCATTATTACATAAGGGATGAGGGATAAAGAGAGAGCTTTGTTCTACACATACCCTTACATAATGCTTGCTTGTGAGGATTATGGGAAAGAAGCTAAAGGGCACATTTTATTTAATGTGTGGGTGCCCAAATGTCATCTGTAAAATTTTCAAGTGTACCCAGCATACAAGTAAATGCCTTAGTTCTGGAATGTATCAAATAAAAGCTGAAACAGATTAATTGCTCAATTAATCTTCCACATTTATGTTAATTACCCATTTTGGGTTGTCAATGACTCCAATATATTTTGAAGGTGAAATTTTGTTACCTACATCTGGAAATCTGATATAAATGTTCACTCAGTCTTATGTTAGATCTGCTTGTCTCACCCTACTTACTGTTAAGCTTAAGAAGACTCATCAAGGTCTTGTAGACATCAAGGCAAATGGCAGTTTGAATTAATACTCCAATACCTGCACAAGATCCAGTGCAATATGACCATCTAAAACCTTGAACAATTGTGCGGTTGTGTGTCTCCTGCTGTTATCGGGCAAGGTTAGGATAAGATGAACTGCCAGGCTGAGAGTTTGCCCAGCATGTGACTATTGAAATATAATCAATTGGAAAACTGGTCCATCTATCAGTGACTCAATGAATGAGATGCCTTCTTGTTCAACTTCTTTTAGATAACCCACTTCCCTTCAGCTAGCAATTATGGAAACAGCAATGGATTTTTTTTTATAAAGAGAAAAAGTTGGTAAAATAAGAATTCTAATTAAAAGCAAGGAGTTTCCATTAAATGCTATCAATTGAACTTGTAACTTCTGTATAACTCAGTTGAATTAGAATCTGTGCACAAAAGCTTATATTATCTTACACTGAGCATTTCAAGAAGTTAGGTGGACTGGCAATCCCAGCTAATGCAGCACCAGAGTGCCTTTACTTCTCCACTGGAGTGTTATGCTGCTAATTAACACAGAAGTGCATGAAATCAGTGAAGGGGAGAAGTTAAACACAGATCTTCCATTGACCTTAATATGTGCCCTTTATGACAAAGACCCCACACAGGATATGGATTTTCTTTTTCAGTGTCTCTTTCTCTCCTCCTTCCCAGTCCTCCTCCCTCCAAAGACTCAGCTGGGGACCTACATGTCAACAGATATTATAAAAGAGTATTTTTTTCCCTTAGCAACTTTGAGCAATAACTAGACCTTAGTTCCGTTTACTAGAAAACGTAAAATAAATAAATAAATTAATTAATTATTCATGTTTGGTAAAAAGAAATTGTGACTATAAAATCTCATCTTTTTTATTTTCAAATAAGGGTTAGTTGTACTGTGACACACTTTGAGAAGTCTTCAGACATAATAGGAATTGTGGGGGGAGGGTTCTGAGATTGCTTCATTTTGGATGATCCATAGCTGTTATTCCATCAGTGTAAAAAAAAAATTCTTTCATGTGGAAAGTTCCTTCCTTGTTACAATCTAGGAAATTCTTTGTACCTTGCTTGGGACCTGAGAGATTTTCTAAGTTTCCACAGTAGCATAACTAACACACGTACAAGGCATCACTTGGATCCAGATCTTCCTAACTCCATCATGCCACCTCAGATGACTACATAAATAAATAAATATATGTCTGTATGTGTATATGTGTGTGTGTGTGTGTGTGTGTGTATGATGAAGAATTTTCAACTCACACAATAAACATTCATGAAGCACTACTAATTGGCTATACTTTATTGGGGCTATTAAGACAAAAAAGTAAATCCTCTTTATCCCCAAGAAGTTTAAGGAATATTTTTGTTGCTCTTGAAAATAAAGATGGACAAATATTTTGGGTAAAAGTAGACTTTTTCCATTCCAGAGGGTAAATGTCACTATCTTTATTACAATTAGAAACCCATTGACTTGTGAAATCAGCCAGAAAATAAATCAGATGTCAAAAATGAAAAAACAAAACAAAACAAAACTGCACTTAAGAGACTTGAGGCAAGAAGACCAACCTGTCAATACAGATGAAGAAACTTATACCTAGATGAGTTATGTGACAAAGACAACATTTGAACCCAGGTTTTCTAAGTCCAGTATTATTTAAAATAAGTCTTTCAGTCTGTTATGAAGCCATGAGCTAACTAGTATGTGGAGCTCAAGATTATTTTCAACTATGGAAGATAAACTCTGGGCCTTGTGCAAAAGCCTGTTTTGAATTTAAAAATTAAAATTAGATGATTTCAATTTTCTGTATTTTAGCAGAGTATTTGAAGCTTTAAATGGCAAATTGCTTATGGGAATTTGTGAAGGCTGAACATCATGACCAAAGGTCAGATCATCTATATTCTAAATCTGTCCAATCAATAAACATTTTAAAATGCCAACTCTGGTGTTAAACATTTGAGATACAAAGAAAAGTAATAGATAGTCCTTCACTTGAGGAGCTTACAATCTAAAAGAGGATACAGCATGAAAATAATAACATACAAACAGACTATATATAGGATCAATTGGAGCTATACAACAGAGGGAAGGTACTAGAATTAAGAGGGATTGGGGCAGCTTTCCATTGAAGGCAAATTTTAGCTGGGATTCAAAGAAAGTCAGAAAGCAAAAATGAGAAGAGAGAGCATTTTAGACATGAGAATAGCCAGTGAAAATGATGGGAGTTAGAAGACGGAGTGTCTTTTCCAAGCAATAATACAGAGACCAGTGTACTGGATCACAAAGAAGACTGGAGGAGTGGCTATGTGGCACTGAGAAGACGGGAAAGTTAAGTGAGCTTGTTATAAAGGTCTTTGAAATCTAAACAGGGTTTTTCATTTTATTCCAGAGCTTATAGGAAGCCATCGGAGATTAAGTAGGAGACTTACAGGGTTATACCTGCACTTAAGAAACATTATGCTGAGAATTGAGTGGAGATTTAAGGCAAAAAGAACAACCAACAAGCTATTTCAGTAGTCCAGGTGTGAGGTGAGGAGGGCCTGAATAATACGTAATTATTGTTTTAATAAGTAATTATTGCTCAGTAATAGCAGTGTCAACAGAGAACACCAAGAGGTATTTGAGAGATGCAACCAAAGGAAAATCAGCAAGCCCTGGCAATTGATTGGATATGTAAGCAACGAGGGTGGAGGATAGACTGTGGGACTGAGTAAATGAAAGGATGATGGTTCCCACAATAGTAAAAGGGAAGTTTGGAATGGGAGGAGGATACTTTTGGGGGAAAGATAATAATTATTTCAGTTTGGGATATATTAAGTTTAAGTACAGGACATCCAGTATAATATATAGTGTAGAAAGGTGGAGACGGAAGACTGGAGGTCAGCAGAAGGGTTAGGGCTGGATATATCAACAAAAGAATATTCTGCATAAATATAATGGAATTCATGGGAGTAGATGGGATCACTAAGTAAAATAAAATAGAGGGAGAAGTATGAATGTGGAGGGTACAGGGTGATAGTGGAGATGATAGGTGATTTGTGGAGTTTGAAGCATGGCTGGCCTTGGCTACAATAGTGAGCTTTTTGTGTATACACCCATCAGTTAGGTAAGCCCAGATCACAGGGTGGGATTTCTAGAATTGTCTCCCCAGATATGGTCTCTGTACTCCCAGTGGTCAGGAAAGGACTTTTTCTGGTTAAAAAAAAATACCCCCAAAACACATATGCTATGGTATTCTAGTAAATGTTTAACAGTTGACTCTCTGGAAGGCATGATATAGTTTTAAATTTAAACTGAATTACTAACATTTTCTTCATCATTTTCTTAATGTTCAAGCAATCAACAGAACAACAAATCAAGCCCTGATATGTAGCATTTCCACTCAGTTTGAAAATGGTCAGGAGGTTGGGTTCTGGGAAAGATTTCTAGCAACAGTACAGAGACCAGTGTACTGGATCAGAACTCAGAGACCCAAAGACAGAGTCTAGAGTCCTTTGGTAGGAGGGGATTGAAGAAAAGCTTCAGAGTACAGGTGACATAATTTGCAAATTGACAGAAAGTCTATATGACACTACTTCCTCCTAGTTCCTGTTTTAGGCTTTATTATAGTATAGAGGTGGACTTTTACACACTGTATCACTGGAACTGGTATGTAATTATGAAATCCTACCAAGCTAGAAAGACTTTGAACTTCGGCCAAGTGACAATATATTTCTGCTATGTAAAAACTAGCTTAGCTAATTTCAGAGCGAACATTAAAAGTTTGGTAGGTGATACAAGATGGCATATTTTTAAGGCAAAGTTACTTTTTCCCACCACAAAATGGCTATGTTTATTCTAAATATCAAAAAAGAGTCTTCAACTGCACTCAATGGGATAAACCTGTGAAAGTAGGAATCATTGAGTTTTATCCATTTCCATTAACACTGATCATAAAAATACTTAGGGTCAAAGGGATGAAAGCATGAGAATGCAGGCAAGTTTTGTCAACTAGAAACATCCTATATAGAGAGTCACTCTTTATATCCATTACCACACTCTGAAAAGAGAGAAAGGGACAGAAACATACCCTCTCATTTTGCTTCAGGTAGAATACCTTTGAAACAAATATCAGACACTGGACCCACGATTATAATTTTGGGAAGTAACAAAACATGTTTAGAGACCTGAGTATAACAAATAGGATTTAGAATCAGGCAGCTTTGTGGTTATACTTAAGAGTCAGTCTTATATAACTACAAGGTTATACTTGTAGTCAGTCGCTGGTACAATAAAAAAATAGGAGTCTTTGCAAAATACATTAAGAAATCATAGAGATAGTGGAACAACAATGCCAAAATCTTCTCATCTAAAGGTGTGTGGACCAACTCTGCTCCATTTCCAAAAAATAATCTCAGAATATGTGAGAATCAATATGGAAGCAAAAGTCAAGATCCGGTAGATCCCACTAAACTAGAAAGACTTTTAATTTAGACCAAATATCTTTCTGTCTTCTATACAGCAATGTAATTCAATTAAACAAAAATAAGTATGGACTAAGTAAGAAAAACTCTGGTTAGGCACAAAGAGAATATTTGACCATGTCAGACTTTTTCCCATTTCCCAAGACCCTTTCCCCCTCTAGTCCCGGATCAGATACAAAGTCCTCTGCTTTTTAATGCCTTCAGTTACCTGGACCCTTCTTACCCCTTCCAGATTCCTTAGTCCTTACCTCCCCTACACCTATTCTGCAATCCAATGACCTATGGTGCAATTCAATGTTTCCAGTGCTAGTCCATTGCCTGTTTCCAGGCATTTTAATTTATTGTCTCCAATGTCTGGCATTCTCTTTGTGGCTTATTTCTACCTCCTACTTTTTCTGGCTTCTTTCATGCTTTAGCTAAAATCTCACCTTCTGCAAGAAGCCTTTCTTCATATCCCTTATGCCAGTGCTTTTACTCTGTAATCCTACATAGTGTTTCTGTTGTCTGCATTATAGACCTATCAGCAAACAAGGGGAGGCAGCATACCCACATACACGCGCGCGCACACACACGCACACACACATGTACAATGAAAGGTAATTTGGTAATTTCTTTGGAGGTGGGGTGCAGGGGAGGTAATAGCAGTTGGGAGAATCTGTAAACAGCCTTTCCGGAGGAGCAGGCATCCAAACTGAGCTTTGAAGAGAATTCCAGATACTATGAGGCAAAGATGGAGGAGAAGAAGTGAATTGTCTGTGTGAGGGGCAGTCTGAGAAAAGGTATAGAGGTAGGAGAGAACATGTCCTGTGTGAGGAGGCCAATTTGCCTAGACTTTATAGAATATAAAGGACAGTAATTTATTATGAGTCTGAGAAGTCAGGTTGGAGCCAGGTTATGAAGAGCTCCTGAAAGAAACAGGAAGTGAGGGATACTCGTTAAGCAGGGGAATCCAGTTCTCTACTTTGGCAACATTACTTTGGCTTCTACATGGCAAATTGATTGCATAGGGGAGAGATTTGAGAAGGAAGGAAGGATCTATTGAAATAGTACAGGTAAGAAGTGATACAGGCCTGAATTAAGATAGTGGGTGTGTGAGTAGAGAGAAAGGGACAGAAACCAGAAATGTTCTAAAGGTTGAGTTGCCAAGATTTGGCAACTGATTGGATATGGCAGGATGACTGATTGGGAACCCTAGTGATTGAAAGAATGGTGGTAGTTGGGGCAGCTAGGTAGCACAGTGATTAGAGCACTGGCCCTCTAGTCAGGACGACCTGAGTTCAAATCTGGTTTCAGACACCTGATGCAATTACTAGTCATGTGATTTTGGGCAAGTCACTTAACCCCGATTGCCCTCCAAGGAAAAAAAAAAGCCAAAAAATGGTGGTAGTCCAAACAGAAATAAGGAAATTCAGAAGGTGGATGAATTTGGGATGTTGAATGTTTGGATGCATAGAACTGAAAATGAGAATACTTCACTGAAGAGATGTTAATTCAGGGAAGTCAGAAAGCTGGGGAATATTTTTTTTTACAGCCAGGGTTTCTGATAAAGGCCTCATTTCTAAAACATATAGAGAACTGAATCAAATTTATAAAAATTAAGTCATTCCATTAAGTTGATTAATGGTCAAAGGATATGAAAGGCAATTTTCAGAAGAAGAAATTGATATAGTCATATGAAAAAATGCTCTAAATCTCTATTGATTAAAGAAGTGCAAATCAAAACAACTCTGAGGTACCACATCACACTTATCAGATTGGTTATATATGGCAAAACAGGAAAATGATAAATGTTGGTGAAGCTGTGGGGAAATTGGAACACTGATGCATTGTTGGTGGAGTTGTGAACTTATCTAGCCATTCTGGAGAGTGATTTGGGGCTATGCCCATAGGGCTATAAAAATGTCCATACCCTTTAACCCAGTAATACTATCTCTAGGTCTGTATTCTAAAGGGATCATATAAAAGGGAAAAGGACCCACATGTACAAAAATATATATAACAGCTCTTTTTGTTGTGGCAAAGAATTGGAAATCAAGGGGATGCTCATCAATTGGGGAATGGCTGAACAAGTTGTGGTATATGAATATAATGGAATACTATTGTTCCATATAAATGGTAAGCAGGTGGATTTCAGAAAAAAAAAAAAAAAACAAAACCTGAAAAGACTTATATGGAATGATGCTGAGTGAAATGAGTAGAACCAGGACATTGTACACAGTAACAGCTACACTGTGCGATGACCAACTTTCTAAGACAATTCTAAAAGACTCATGATGAAAAATGTTGACCACATCCAGAGAAAGAACTATGGAGTCTAAATGTAGATTGAAGCATGATATTTTGTCTCTTTCTCTCTCCCTCTTTTCCTTCTTTTTGGAGTTTTTCCCTTTGGTTCTAATTCTTCTTTATGACATAACTAATGTAGAAATATGTTTAATATAATTGTAAATTAGATTATTATTGTTAGATTGTCTTTCGTCTTGGGGAAGGAAGAGAGGAGGGTGGGAAAGAAAATTTAAAACTCAAAATCTTATAGAAGTGATTATTGAAAACTAAAAAGCAATAAAATGAAAACAAAATAGAGAGTTGTCATTATGATAATAAGGACATATTAAAATAGAAACTGGATTTTTAAAACTTTAGTATATTCTTATTCTTTTGATGCTTCAGTTGTCTATGGTTCTTAAAGAAATCGTTATAATAATCTCAAAGGGCATAATTGCAGCTACAGATATATGAAACTTTTGATGGTACAATTTGCTTTGAAAAATCAATAATTTTATGCAAGTTAAAGTATACAGGGAAGTTCAGTGATGATTGCAATTCCTTTAGTATGTGATAAGACTATACTCATGTACTTAAAAGCATACCTTGATGTAATAATCAGATTAAATTGATTTAATCTCATCCTGAATTAGGGTTTATCATTAGTCATGGGTAATTTCTGTCAAAAAGGATATGCTCTAGCCATTCATTTACATAATATGAGTGGCCTTTTGGACTGTGTATGAATTTATTAAATTTTCTTTAATTATAGCACAGTTACATGCAACATGCACCTTCTGGTTTATATAAAACAGGTCATTAACTTCAAGAAAATGGCCAATTTGCTAATACAACCATCTTAACTGAATCACTAGCTTTAAGACTTTTGATTCTGGTTTAAACATATATCCACTTCAAGTCAAATTCCAACTTATTTTGCCATTCTCTTAAGGATGGAACAGGTATGCAGGATTTAAACACACTCCCAAAGGTCAAGACTTAAGTTCTATACTTTCCTTATGTTTAATGAAGCTCCAGTATAATTCTGATCCAATTTATGCAAAATTTATTGATTTAAAAAATTATTCTAATTGTTTATCCATATGTAAGTACATTTTCCAGGTTCACTTTTTAAAAGTTTTATCTTCTGTCTTGCAGGTTATTAAAACATGACCTACAAGAAATATATTATAGGACTATAGTTTTGGAATCTAAAGGAAATTTAGAAATAGAATATATATATATGTATATAATATATATTATAACATAATATATTATTATCTATATAACATATAATATATTATTACCTATATTATATATAATATATTATAACATAATCTATATTAATATCTATATAATATAATATAATATAATAGAGGCATAATAAGTCTTCTTAGAAAAAGGAGTACTCTATCAGTCTTCCAAATGTTTCAATGATCATTTTCAGTTGTTTCTGTTGTGTCTGACTCTTTGTAACTCCATTTGGGATTTTCCTGGCAAAGATAATGTACTGATTTGCCATTTTCTTCTCCCAGAGGTTTCTATTATATGTAGAGCCAGACCCATGCTTAGAACATGTAATGACTTAGTAATTAAAGCGATAACAGTTTTAGTATAATGAGCGAGTGTGGGGAGCCTAGCCCACCCAGGGACCCCTGCCCTTTTTTGGCAGTGTCTGAGATAGTGGTAGAGAGAAGTCCTGCCAGCCAGCAGCAGGGCTGAGAAGGAAAAGTTAGGTGAAAAGATAGATAAAAGATTATTTACCCAGAGGTTGACAATCATAAATGAGACAGGACTCCAGTATGGTGGAAAACAGTCAATTTTATTCAGCTTAGAGTCCAGTATATAATAGTGTAAAACTGCATAGTCATCATAAGCCACTATCTTTGGGATTATGCCATTGCCCTAGTTCCCATTCGCCTCATATATGAGGGCCATGTACTCTGTCCTTGTTATCAGGGTACAAGTACCAGGCAGGATGTTCCAAACCTCCCTGAACAGAATGGAGTTGTCCCAAGGCTTCTAGTTAATACTAAGTTGCTTCATTATGCTAGTTTCCCCTGAGAACACTGTGGGCTGCCTTGTTCCCAAGCTGGGAGCGCATACCACACTTCTCATGGGTATGTGAAGCCCATGCCTGTGAGCCTTCCTGGGGGATGGGGAACCAATATGGCCCTGTTTAGCAGAGTCTTATGCGGAGAGGGCTTATTCAGCCATCTGGGTCAGAACCCCACTGGCCGTGGTCTTCTACAAGCAAGAATCACCTGATAATTTCAGCTGTCTATTTTGTATTTACTCTCTCTATATATGCATTTGTACCCCCATACATGTTTATGTGAAAAGACTACCTATGGAGTACTGCTGAGAATACTAGGCTTAGAGTCAGGAAGGCTTGTATTTGAATCCCTCACAGACACTCTCTGAGTGACTTGGCAAAGTAACTAAATTTCTTTTGGCCTTATTTTCTACATTTGAGAAAAGGGGTATTAACATCTATAATGTTTTCTACCCAGCATTATTGAGGAACAAATTATATTATTTATGGCAAGCATTTTGAAAGCTAAAAGACACTGAAAATATGAAAATTCATTTGTTATTTTTATCCATGTTCTTTCCTACAATATAACACAATAGAATATAAATTTTACAGTAGCTGGAGCTATTCTATATTTTTCTATCTATCTTCAGCACCTAGCTTATAACCAGAAATCTAGTAGATATATAATAAAAGCTGGTTGAATGAATGAAAATGAATTATTCAAACAAAGAATGGAAAGAGTCAGTTATGAGTTGTGAAGATAGAATAATGAACGTGAATTGTGAGATTCAAAGAAAGTAAGGCATATAATGTAATTTATAAACTTAAAGCCCTTTTGGAATCTTACTATTATGTTTATTCTTGTTATTACTATATTATCAAATAACAACCATTTTTGAGGATTAAGGGTCAAATCTCATGACCTTTATCTTGTTTAGTTTCTGAAATGAGAAAGTTTAGAACATACACAAAAATACATACATTCATTTATACATAAATACATATGCAAACATTCTGTAAACATGGAGATCAGCATGGCATAGATAAAATTAACTTCATAGTTATGGGGAAAAAACAAAATAGTCCTGTCTATAACACTCACACTGCACATACTGATGGGGTCATCCTGGATAAGTCTCTGCATGGCTAACTACTCCAGGAAACTTTCTAAGATTCAAAATTGCAGGGCAGCTGCTAATCTGTAGTAATAGAGGGAGTAGTCTTAGAGAGTCCTCTACACTAATGAAATTATATTTCCATTTTATACCTTTCTCAAAAATAGATAAGAAAAAATAAAACTAAAGCATATCTAACGAAACTTCTCAAAGTTAAAATTTCTAGAATTACAAAGCCCTGAGGACAGATTTTTCTATAAGGAAACAAACTAACCCTCTCTTCTCTTTTTCTGTGTGTAGATAAAATTAATAATTTGTAAATATATCCAAGCATTCTTTATGAAGTATAGTTTGTGGGTATGTGCATAGTATGTTAGAGGTATTTATGGATGGAAACTATCATGTCAGTGAGATACACCAATCCTAACTCTGAGATATGTTTTCTAATAGTAAATGAATCAGGTTAAGGTTGTGATGACTTCTCTCCAGAACTGCCTATAGTTTTATTTCCTCTGCTCAGATTATTGTCCACATAGCAATGGGTGCTTGAAGCCTACTAGACTTATCTCTTCCAGACTGGAGGTGAGGAAAGACTGACCTGGCTGGATGAACCACCAATGCCATCCTGTATGGGAATGCATCATTTGACTAAATGGGTCACTTGCATCTTGAGCTCCTTATCATATGGATGTTGTTTGACTCATGGTCTGTAATGATTTTCATAAAATATAGATTATATCTTAAGAATGAGAAAAATCCATTATTTATCTGTGCAAATATAAATTATATTCTTTTTCTTTCTCTCCCAGGGTATCTCAATCAGGATGGTCCACTTGTATCCTGTGAAAATAAGTACTGTGGCTTGGGAAGGCACTGTGTTATTAACAGAGAGACTGAACAAGCAGAGTGTGCATGCATGGACCACTGCAAGCCTCACTACAAGCCTGTATGTGGGTCAGATGGAGAATTTTATGAAAACCACTGTGAAGTACACAGAGCTGCCTGCCTGAAAAAACAGAAGGTGACCATAGTTCACAATGAAGATTGCTTCTTCAAAGGTAAGTTCAAGTACACCAATGCCCTCCATCTTGCATTACGCCCATTTTCTATTGCATGATTAGAGCATAAAATGTCATAAAGGCCAAAAATGGAAATGTAAAGGTGCTTGTATCTGTGAGTAGAACACTGTATATTTACTTGGAGGCAACATGGCATGGATATATAAGTCTTTTTAGGGAAGCCCGCCTTTGAATTGCTTGACTATTTTTAAGGCCTTGTATAAATCGTTTGAAAAAATCCTTCTGCTCTCATGGTCATGAACTCATAAAAAGAACAAATATGACAAAGTTTGTTTGTGATTTGAATTTATGATTTAACACTTAACTCTTCTGATCCAGTATCCTACTTCTAAATCATGCTATAAGTACTTTAAACAAATCAGTATCTCCTCAAAGTTGTTGTTTTCCCAATGCGTTGTACTTTGGGCTGCCTTGCATCAATGACATAGGTCATCAACTAATTGTCTAAAGTGAGAATAGGGCCCAATACATGCTCTAGTACTTACTAGAATGTACTGCAAGGAAAAAGGTGATGAGATTTCAACACTTTTATTCTTAAATATAAAACCATTTATATTTTTATGAAGCCTTATATATTTGGCAGTCACTTTCTTTTGTTCATTTTTATTAACAGTAACAAGTACCAGGAATTTGATAGGGAGATACTGTTTCAGAGAGTGTCAATACATCACTGAATCCAGTGTTTTCAACTGAATTCTTCAACACAGAGTTGTAGTTGTAGGACAGACATAAAGTTTGCTTGAAAGGCACCTGATATGATGGATAGGGACTGGCCTTTGAAATGGGAGCCTAGATTTAAGTCATTCCTCTGACACATACTGTGATCATCCTTTAATTCCAAGTGCCCAGGCAGTTAACTCTCTCTGAGACTAAAAGTTACATGGTTATTGACGATCTTCATTGGTGCAAGACATTTCAACACTGGAAGTTCCCTACACTGATAAAATAAGTTTTAAACTGTACCACATGCTTAGCCGTGAAAGTGAATCATCAGAGTGGTTATGATCAAAATTGAAACAATCCCACCAAAAGAACTTTTTTAGTGATTAGATATATTAGTGAATAATTTAATTAATTTGACACACAAACTATTCATTCCGTTCAGCATCTGAGTCTGTCTGTAGTGTCTATGGACATTATATGATTGGAGTCTGTGCTTTTAGAAGTGGATTGCTATTTTAATCAAAAGACTTCTATGGAAATGTTAATTTGAAACAAAAATGATGCAATAAAACTTTTCATCTCAAAGTTCTGTTTAAAGAGAAAAATGTAAACATGCCATTTTCCCAACAGGTAAATTTAAATGAAATGTTTTTCCATAAGAAGAATATTGTGATAACTTTTGTAATTTTGAAAGAAATAGTGCTCCATAATCAGCTGATGCAAGGGAAGTCAGCTGCCCCAAAGGAAGTTGAAAATTTGAGAATAATTTCAGGTCTTTAGTGAATCAAGGTGAATCTTAAATAAAAGTTCATGAAAACTCTTGTTTACATGGAGAGCAGAAGTCGTTTTTACTATAAAGATTGTACCCTAATTTAGTGGTAAGAAGAGGACATAGGTAGATTCCAGTTCAGGTTATTCTTCCCTTTGATTAGAACTGTTTTACAATTCAATAAAATACTGTAGTAACAACTTATTTCCAGGAAGCTAATTAGAACACTACTTTCCTATTTTTGCATTTTAAAGTGTGGAAATTCAATAATTCCCCTGATATTTAAGGATGATGAAAATTGTGTAATTGATTTCCATATTCTATCCTGTGAGCTGTGGATCCTCTACTTATACTGAAGATTTGTCTGACTACAAATGTATCTGTAATCCTACAGATGTTGAGTGTCATGTAGACAAAGCATTGGAATGACATAGTGTTCTAGTTTTCAGTCAAATGGTTTTACATCCTCTATGAATTGCTACAGAGATTTGATGGTTAAGGAGAAGTGTACCCACTAGAGTGGTGTTTTGTTTCCTTAATTCCCTTCCTAAAAACATAATTGGTAATGTCTGCTGCTAAATTTCAGATGTAACAGTTTTTGACTTTAAGTTAGTACACTCATTGGCACTAAGATACCTATGAAATTCTTTCTCTTTATGTAAACCATAAAATGTTGATTCCTCACAAACTGGATGATTTCTAAATGATGACCAAATCTCAGAAAGTTTGAAGTTTGTTTTGTACTTAGCCATTACTCAATACTATTTTTACTTCACAATAATGAAAGTAATCGTTTTTTCCAACCACACAATAGTCTGCCAAACATCAAACAAAAAGAACAGTATGATGTTGACCATTCTCTATCTAAATTCCATTAAATATTTGATGAGGAAATAGTGAGAATAATAATAAAAATGGTTTTATGTTATAGAACTTAAATAAAGCCTTCATGGCTTGAATGTCTTCTTAGTGTGCATACAGGTATTTCCCAGGACTTTCCTCTCTATGGGTCAGGGGATAGAATGCCCAACCTGGAGTCAAGGAAGACCTGAGTTCAAATGTGGCTGAGATACTTACTAGATGTGTGACTCTGGGCAAGTCACTTAACCTTGTTTGCCTCAGTTAGAAAACTTATTTTACATCTGTAAAATAAGCTGGAGAAGGAAATGGCAAAGTACTCCAATATCTTTGCCAAGTGTAGCGGCAAGCACCCCAATATCCCCAGGGTGGCTGCCAACACAAGTTCTTAGATCTGCTTTTCAGAAGGAAAGCAACTCAAAATCAGTTAACAAGCTTACTTTAATCAATAAAACATATATTACCTAGTTCATGGGGAAAAGGTCAGCACCCTGAACTTCAGAGTATACAGACAGATCAAACAGACAGGCTTCCAAACTGTCCAACCATTATCAATACCAAAATCACAGTTACCGGAGAGGAAAGCATCAACATCTGGGTTTTCAAAGCAGGGGGGCTCTCAAAGCCTTCCCAGAGTCTCATCTGGTCAAATCACAGAACACTTCTAAAAGTGAGCCCCAAAGCAAAGCCTCCCATCAGGGTTTATATAGCCTTCTCCTGGCTCAGAGAATGTAACAACCTTCTTGACCCACTGCCCAATCACAAAGTATCAAGGTGTGGGCTTTCCTGAAAAAGAAGCCTCCCACCACAGGCTCCAGGTGCACTTAACCTAGGGGCAGGGAAGATCTTCAAATTTGCATTTCCATTACACCAAGAAGACATGACTGGAACGACAACAAATGTGTGTATATGGTATGTGTGTGTGTGTGTGTGTGTGTGTGTGTGTGTGTGTGTGTGTGTGTGTGTGTGTGTGTGTGTGTGTAGCTATTAGAGACAGCTTGCTCAACTTAACTCTGACAACTAAGTCTGGGTGTTGCAGATATTCAAGGAATTTGAAGTTTAATAGTGAGGTAGCTGGAGGTGGATGCATGATAATATCTATGGTAATCAAATTCCTTCCAACTATGACTATTCTAGGTATGTGTCAGTTAGATGAAACTAAACACAGATGATGACTCATTTGGAGTCAGGGGATGAATCTTTTTATTCATTAGTTAATCTGTATCAGCTCCTGAGTGAACATGCTTAATCAGGTGGCACAGTGGATACAACACTGGGCCTGGAGTCAGGAACACGAGTTCAAATCTATCCTTAGACACTGACTATTTTTGTGACCCTGAGTAACTAACTTAGCCTCTGTTTGTTTCCTCTTCTGTAAAATAGAACCTAACTCCCAGGGGTATTGTGAGGTTCAAATGAGATAATATTTGTAAAGCACTTGGCACAGTGTCTGGTATATATTAAGCACTATATAAATATCAAACATTAATATTTTAAATGGAACTGTAATGAAATTTAGAAATATGCATTGCAGTTTTGTTTGTGCAAAATTTTAAAATTATTCCCCCCAAAAGGTTTTTTACTAAGTTGAGTTCCCAGTTTTAGAAAATTCATATTATCATGCCAAGAAATTTTGGCCACATATACTCATCTATCCCTATCACCCTATTAATGGTTCCAACACATTATTGTATTAGATGAATCATAAATATAGGGAAATGAGTTTAATGTGAATTTCTTCAAGGATTATTTTGGAACTGTATCTGGAAGATACGAAAAGCACATCATCATAAAAAGTTTCTAATATTCCACTAGTCATACTTCTTTTATTAGGAAATAACAGAATAAGACAGAGGACCGAATATGGTAACATCTGTGTTTGTTGGCACCATGTACTCAGAGATGGTGCTTAGCATAATATAAGGCATCCAATTTCTATGTAATGCTTAGCCATTCATTTTTTTTTTTTTTTGATAAGACAGATTTGCCCCTAGAGTAATTTTCTCTTAAGGGCTGTCTAAATTGCTGCCAGCCATGTCCTCAGTTCTAAGGAGTACAATTTCTTCTCCTTCTGACACAGGGTCAGTCTATCATACAAAACATAATTTACTTACTCAGAGTTGCGATATAAGCTTGAGTAAGAAATTGAACATATAAGCCCCGCCAAAATGAATAGAGAATTAAACCTTTTATGAGAAAGTCAATTGAATGGAAACCCTCTTGCCATTTACTGAGTAGAGAATAAAACTCTCATAAAAGCAAATGTTCTGTGTGTTTAAATGCACATCACAAACAATAACAACTTGGGAAATATGATTGTTAAAACAATGCATGTGTCATCTGAATGAGGCCAGTCCTGAATTCTCATCTGCTCTGTTTAGACTAGGAAGGACTCATGTTGCATAGGCTTTAATAGTGTGCTTACTTTAAAAAGTTCTTTTAGCTAAAATTCTTAAAACTCATTTAAAAACTTGGGTCAAGAGACCCTTGGTAATACATTTAATACCTTAGTAAATGTCAAGGATTGCTAGAAAATGGGATTTATTTTGAGAGTATTCCTTCTGGTTGATGCTTGTTTATAATGAGTAATATTTTCAAAATCAGAGAAAAAAATAAGGAGTTCATTCTTTTTCTTCAAACATTCTAGTTAGGATTAAAAAATAATCTTTTGGCTATATGAGACCCAACTTTAACTACCACTGTTGGGCACACAGAAAAATCAATGGGGTTGCAATTCTGAGTAACAGACAGCATTGTCACCAAATTCAAACTATGTTATTACTTATGACTTTATTCAGCAACCTGAAGGATGAAGCCTATGTATATTTGGATTTTGACTCCTAGAGGCTTTATTTTGTGAAATCGCATGAAGTCACATGAAATCAATTGAACCTTTATTTTTATGAGAATTTATGCCACAAGATTACTTCTATATTTGCAGGGATATATAATCCTCAACAGTACTGCAATGTGGGGCCCATTCAGACTTTTCTGTGACTGTGTGTATGTGTGTGTGTGTGTGTGTGTGTGTGTGTGTGTGTGCTCTTATATATTCTCCAAAAGATTCCCAGTCTCCATGCTGGGCTTTCCTCTTGAAAGGAGGAGATATTATTGGAACATAAAGGCTAACCATAGGTTATATCTCACACTTAAAATAAACCCATTCTTCTTCCCCTATTCTACCTTAAACAGGTATGTTTTACCTTGTAGGAACTAATTAAACAGCAAGGAGCACTTAAGTAACTACTTTGTTCAGAACACTCTACTGCATGCAAAGAATGAGACCAAGTCTAAAGACAAAGTTTAGATTTCTCTTGCTCTCAAACTGGTAGAAGATAAGAAACCAGTAGCCATAGCTGAATTACATTTTTACATGATAATTGCATTAGAAAGTCACCAATTAAAGTGTTATATGCCACCTGAGTGCAAGAGATTTTACCAATTGAAGTTATTAGGCAAGGTTCTTCAGAGGGGATGACATTAAAATTGGAAGAATGGGTATGAAATAAAGTTTGCTTGACAAGACTTGATCTTGATGAATTTGTGCTGATATTCTAAATTCTCATAAACCATTCTTAGAATTCCAAATTGTCTAACCTCCTCACACCCGTTTTAATGTGGCACACTGTTTATAGGTCTCCAGTTACTCTCCATCTTCATAGTTTTCCATAGTTTGATGATAATGACTAAGGAAGTGTTTTATTGCCCAGTTATATACTGCATCTGAGCTTGGTGCCTTGAATCCTTTGAATATAGCTATTCTGTCACTTACCTTGGGTTTTAAAAGACCCCATTGTTTTTATTATGTATGTTACAGTATGAAGATTATTGCCCTTGGTAGAGAAAAGAGGAGCAAAGTAAGAGTTTGGTAATGCCACTTTCTCTGTTATCTGCTATCATAATTGTATTTATCCCCCAACAAACCCTACTTTTCTCCCTTCTTCCTTTTATATTTCATATAGCTAAAACACTTTAAAATGCATTGAAAACTTCATCTTATTCTCAGCATCAACATGCCAAAAATTCTTGCAGTAATAATTATCTGAAATAATTAGACAACTTTCTATGTAACTAGCTTAATCCTTCTCAAAACAATTTGACATGCAAATATCATTTATATTTAGATTATTTTACATCTAGAAGAGATCCCTATAGTACCCCCATTCCTCTAATTTTGTAGATAAAGGAAACTAAGTACCCTCTCGGAACTAAGTGGTACAGATTCCTCCTTTTCAGGATTAGGAAACTGAGTCAGTGGAGGTTTACTTATCTTGTCTAAAGCCATGCAGAAAGTGACACAACTGGGATCCCTGGGCTACTAATATCCTAATTCTTGCCAGTTATAATGATATATGCTAATTGTCCAATAATTTTTAATGATCTTCCCTGTAGCTTGTGTGCCTTTTGCCAACTCATGTTATTGACTCATTTACATTTTATGCTTTTCCTTTAGATATTTTGAGTACTACATAGAAACATCTCTTTCCTGAACTGTTTTTTTTAATCTACATAAATTAAGTCTTCACTATGGTAGAGGTTCCACAGATTGACTTTAACATAATTATAGTATATGAGCATATTTAAATATGGCACATCAATGTTAATATATGTTATAACATCTAAAGCTCACAAAACACTTGTGAAGTAGGGACTAAAATTTTAGGTATTGTTGTAACTATTTTTCATATGTGGAAACTGAGGTTTGGAGTAGTTAAGTGAGTTGACTACAATCATACAGTGAATGTGAGAGGCATAATCCCTACCCAATTCTCATCTAACCATATTAAGTCCAGCATCCTTTCTAGGACAATAAGTGCTATCTTCAACTAATCATCTTGATACAAAATATTCAGGTCAAATATAGAGAAACATTGATTTGGGGAGATAATAGCTGATAATGCTTGAAAGACCTAACCTGGTCTGAGAAGTTTTTATTATTTTTAGAGTTGTTTTGACATTTGTAATCTATAATATGTAACCTCCAACATATTACCTGACTCAGAATTTCTCTTCATTGGGGTGGATAGGTGGCACAGTGAATAGAGACCCGGCCCTGGAGTCATGAGGACACAAGTTCAAATCCGGCCTCAGACACTTAACACAAAAACTAGCCTTATTATCTTAGGCAAGTCACTTAACCCCAATTGTTCTTCAAAAAGCAAAAAAAAATTCTCTTCATAGTACATTTTTCTCAATGTGTTGGGGTTTTATCTCAAAATTCCTTTTCTTTAAAAGAAATATCACTTTTTGGAGTCAGGAGAACTGAAACCAAGTGTATTATTATATTTTATATTTTTATTTATTTTATATATATATATATTTAATATATTTCAAATTATGTTTTATTTATTATAATTATAATTTATAAATTATACTTTATATTATATTTTCTAATTTCTATTTTGTATCCATTCTATTCTATTCCATATCTAATTCCATATCCCATATTTAGATATTGTCTTTGAATTTTAAACAATTAGATTATATTTCCTTGTATTCCAAATTTTCCCACTATAACTTTTTCTGAGCCCCGGATGTAATGGGTAGCATTCCAGTGATTATGCTTATTTCAGAGTTGCTAGGGATGTCTGGATCTCTCATTAGTAGTATCCATGTAGTTTTGAACGTGACAGAAAAACAACAAGAGACTTTATTAGTCAAAACAATTGCCCTTCTACCTTAAGTTAGATTCTTCAAACATTGTATGGTTTATTACCTCTTACTAATATGTTTGCCATTTTCTTTCATTTCCTATTTGCCACACTGAATATGATATTTCCAAGGTTTCTTTAACTTGGTGAAGACTGATAATAAAGAATTTTTTTATGTATATCACTTTTCATTGCACTTTTGCTTCTCTATTAGTTTCTTTGAAAATGTGTCAGGTGACTGCCTTTTGTTATCAACTTTCATCCAATTAATAA
Source organism: Gymnobelideus leadbeateri (assembly GCA_011680675.1). NCBI lineage: Eukaryota > Metazoa > Chordata > Mammalia > Diprotodontia > Petauridae > Gymnobelideus > Gymnobelideus leadbeateri. The sequence goes on along the minus strand of WOXC01002174.1, from coordinate 22,374 downwards.
ACACTCTTGGCTGAAAAAAATTGATAATTAGATGTTTCCAGAAAAAAAAATAAAATGAACACTATCTCTGTTTGTTCTGGACCAGTATCAGGGATTCATTGATGTGGAGATTCCCTATCCTAATGTATATAATTCTATATAGATTCTGTAATTCAGTCTTACAGTTAACTGAGGGCAGTAAGCAGTAAGTGACATGCTCAAGGTCATGAAGCATTTGTCAGAGACAGGACCTAGGACAACAGATATAGAATTGTAAAGGACCTTAAAATTCATCTATTCCAATCCTCTCATTATATAAATGAAAAAACCCAGGCCTGAAAAGGTGAAGTGACTTGCTTATAGATACAGGAAGAGGTCACACTTAAACCTGGGTCTTCCTGAACCTTAAACCATTTCTCTGTCAACTTTGTATGACTGCCTTTTATTTGTATGCTCTAGATTAACCTAAAATTTGTCGTTTAAAAATTATTTTGTTCATATCAACAGTTATTTTTAGAGAAAATTTTAATGACAATTATTGACAATTATTATATAATTGTATATTATTGTATATAATTATATTATTATATATAATATAATATACAATTACATAATTGTATATTATATAATTATATACTTAATAACAAACTTTTTAATGACAGTTTCCTAAAAATAAATAGGATGAGTGCAAACTGTATTTGCTGCATATTACCATCTAGAAAACTATGCAAAAGAATTATTATAAAATAAGGCTATATCAAATAACGTGGTTTGGAGACCAATGCATTTTGATGGGATTGATTATCCAAATATATATTATATTATGTTGTATTAGAAACCTAAGCAATGTTGCTCTTTTGATCACTGCTTCAAAATATCTGTGACCTCATTGATAAAGTATTCTTTATAGTGATTCAGATCAAAAAGCATATCAGCAGATGCTGGTCACTTGTGTATAAATTCTTCTGCTATGGCGACCTACACAATTTATACACACTAAATTAAGAGAAAAAGAGAGGGTTACCAATTGGCTTGAACTATTGAAGTGACTTCTTGGTATGCCCAACTTCGAATTTCTTTCTGAAAACTCAAGTTGCCCTTTCACCTGGTTACAATCTTCATCAGATTGATAAATTATACTTTTCTAGGTGTAAGTAGGAAAGCATATAACTACTCACTACCTATATCAGGGGATTAGACACTTTTGACAACATATCAATTTTTTTTTGTTCAACCTCTATATGATTTCCTGAAAGTCAGAATGATGTCATGGATAAATGGAAGTTTTGGAGTCAGAAAGAAAGGGGTTCCAGTCTTGCTTTTATGAAATGCTGTGTGGTCAAGGTTAAGTTACTTAATCTCTCAGCGTCCCAGGTAACTCTCTAAGACTCTATATAAAACTCTTCAACTTTTATATGATACAGATGACTTGCCAATCTACATTGGTGGAGGGCATAACCATAGCAGAATTTCACCAAGAAACTTCTATGCATATAGTTCAGGACAGTATCAAAGCTTTTATTTTAAAATCTATCTTCAATTTTCTTGGACTTAGCTTGAACATGAGTCTACAGGTTTAAGTATAATTGGAAAACTCACCAGATTAGGCTGCTTTTAGTTTGGACCATTCCTTCTGCTTGAGGGGAGAGGACCTATACCCCCTGTGACAACAGTGGAATGAATATGTCCTCTTTGTCATCTAGATTAGGTTCTCATAGATTGGACCACAATAGGTCCCTGCCCAAGCTCCACTTAATGTATTTTGGGCCTTCCTGGATTAGAGTTAATATCAGTGGTAACTTTTTTCTCTTTGGAACATCAACCCTGAGGGTATTCCCCTCCCACCTTGATTTTTTCTCTTTTTCTAATTAAAGGGTTCATCCCTTGACTCACTTCTTAAAGAGGCCTATTCACTGAATGGACAATCATTTAGAAGGCCTCTGCATCCTGGGCCATCTCCAGTCATCCTGATGATATCTGGCCACTGGACCCAGATAACTCTGGAAGAGAAAGTCAGGCTTGTGACCTTGCACAGCCCTCCCTCACTCAAATCAAAGTCAACTGCAAGTCATGTCATCATTTTCCGGATTCCATGGTCCTCTTCAAAAATGAAGGACAAACACAAAAGGTTAAGGTAGATTCAAGACCATACTGTAGACAACCACTTCAAACCATAACATTCATTTCCAAGCTACTCCAGGTCTCCACTTTAAAAGTAGTTCCACAAATCATTAGGATTTAGAACATTGCCTAGAGAAGGCAGACTTGTACCTTAGCCTGACATGAATCTGAGTGTCACTGACTTTTGAGTGTTATATTTTGACTGCATTTTCATAACATAAATAATTAGAAAAGTATGAATATCATCAGTATAATACATGCATGTTGAGTCAGGTTTTCTATAAAATTTCTTTTTCAGGTAATATTCCTAGAATATTTATAATAGCAGAAATAATTATTCAGATGTTTATTGCATACATTAGATTTAGTCCTCAGATTTTCTTTATACAGAAAATTCCTAGGTGAAGAAGTTCTCTTTAACAATGAAGAGGAGCACATTTTCTACAATGTATAGTCTTAGAGAATTGTCTAGGTCACTGAAACATTGGATATCTAATGTATCATAAATCTGCCTCCAAACCCATCTTTCTACTATGCCCTTCTACCTCTTTGTCTTATGTATGTGAGAGTCAAAAAGACCATGTCACAAAAAGAAAGTAAGCTTTTCATTTAATAGGAGATGGAGAACATGCATGCCAAGAAGTATGATAGAAGTAGAATGTGATTGGGCCAGAGGAGAGATCAAGACTTAGTCCTCTAGGGAAAAGTAAAGGAAGGAGAGAGAAAAAGAATAAATGGCATTTGCATAGATTTTGAAGCTATGCAAGACATTTTTCATATATTATGCTATTTTATTTTCAGAGCAACCATTTATGAAAGACATTGTCATTGTCATTCCCATTTGAGAGATGCAGAAACTGAAATAAACATAACTTAAATGATTTGCTCAGGGTTATACCACTAGAGATATTTGGGAGCAAAATTTGAACCCAGAGGGGAGGCTAGGTGGCACAGTAAATAGAGCACAGGCCCTGGAGTCAGGAGGACCTGAGTTCAAATGTGGCCTCAAACACATAACACTTACGTGTGTGACCTTGGGAAGGTCATTTAACCCTAATTGCCTTGCTTTACCCCCTTCAAAAAGCAAAAAAAAAAAGTTTTAACCCAGGTATCCCTGGTCATTGCTGTTTGTCACACTGCCAACCTTTTTAGGCTAATTTTTTTTTTAGTTCCCAATATCAGGGAAGGCTTGATAAGACATTACCCTTGAAGTTGTCCAGGAAAGAAGAGGGTTTCATCAAGCAGGAATGTAGAGAGAATATATTCCAGGGATGTTAAGAGGGAAGCATGACCTCCATAAATGCAAAGAGAGAGAAGAATTTGAGACAAGATAGCCACTGGTATGGAATAAACCTAGAAAGTTATGTTGGAGTCAGATTTTCAAGGACCTTAAATATCGGACTATGGAGCTTGTGTTTTATCCTATAGATAATAGACACACAATGAAAATGATGGTAATGTAAGATAAGAGGAAGGGAAGAGTGAATTTGAGAAATATAACATAAATGGAATTTATAGGATTTGGCAACCAGATGAATATTTAGAGCATGAGGGAGAAGGAAAATTCAAAGGTGACTCTAAAGTTTTATTCCTATGTCATATTCCTATGACTGGGAAGATGATGGTGACAAAAGATAAAGTCTTTTGGGGAAGAAACATGCTGACTTGAGAAGATGATGAGTTTCAATATAAATGTCCTTCCCCTGCCCTCTTTATTAGTCCAAAGAATATAAAAGAAATTGTGAGATTAATATGAAATAATTTCAGAGGCACAGAAAACCAAAAGTTCTGAAGATATGCTGTCTTATAAAATATAATTCTTAATAAATAAAAAAGAATCAGTATTGCAGATATGCATATAAACCATGAGGGAGAGATATCATTTGACTTATGACATAAAATAATAGAATACTGGAATATATTAAGCACATTGTTCAGGTACCTCTTATTAATAAGAAATATTTTAATGTTTCACCACTTTGTGATTGCTTGGATGTCATTACTCCATATAGTAGCATAGATTGGAAGTCCTCTGTATCTTAATACAAGGTCTTCAGGGATTGATTTGCATAGCACAGTAATCATCCTGTATCTAACTTAGTGAGAAGTCAGAAATTAGTTAAGCAGGTCTTTGAGAAAGGGACATAGAATCTATGACCATGTCCATACCCAAAGCATTTTTAGCCTGTTACAAACTCTAGGGTGTTCCTAGAGCGTTTCCTAGGGCACTGTTGGGCTTGTTCTCTATTGACCTTGCTTTAGAGAGCTACAGGTCACCTCTGCCACCATGAGGGAGGTATAGGACTTTAGAGCAAGACTTTTACTAACTGCTTAGTTTAAAATTGGCTTTCACCATCAGTCCATGGAAACCGTTGGGTCCCCATGGCCTCAGGCCAGCCCTTTTATAGCTTTGGCATTGAAAAGCTTTCAATTCATCTTTCCTTGTTGCCAGCTCCATGTCAAAACTCATCATCTCAACCTGGTTAAAGCATCTCTTGAAACTGCTTTTATGAGTAGCTCCTGGCCTTTAGCAGAGTAAACAAAATTCCCTTTCTCCTCCTGCCTTTGTGGTCCTTTGAACTCTACTAGAAGCAGGTTTTTAAGCCCAATGTTAGAACTAATTTGGGACTTGCTACAGCTTCTGTTGTCTTAATAGATCAGACTCAGTATGGTTAAAGCTCATTCAACCATAGCTAGATAATCTTCTTGTTTTGCAAATGGTATGGGTTTCTTATATACCCTGAAGGCATCTAGGCAGTTTAGTTTTTTGGATGGCACTTTTAGAGTCTTTAGGACCTGAGTGAGCCTTCCTCAGATTCTCAGTAGCTATATGAGACTGACCAAAACATTTCACTTTTCAGCCCTTGGGTATTTGGGAAACAATCTCAAAAGGAACTTAAGTACATAGATACTAGATGAAACACAAGTGATCACATACTGTCAAGGAGAATCAAAAAAGTGCTATGGATTGATAAAGGGAGAGAAAGAGAAAATGATAATTGTACCTGTCTCACAAGGTGACTGTAAAGATCAAATGAGATAGCATAAGTAAAATATTTTGTAAGCTTTAAAGGAGTGTGATAAGTATTATTTTCTATCTATAAGTATTAGTTTCTATTATTTTCTTTATGCAATAGATGGAAGAATCTTGTCAGCTTGACTCTCTGACTTTGCCTCTTCCTTAAAAACAATGAAATAAGTATTGGCTCCTTTTTAACTTTAAACAAAATATTTTGGACATACTACCTTCAGTATTTTAAGGATTTACCATTTCATTAGTCTTAATACTCCTCCTACCAATCAAAGTCAGTCTTCCTATTATAACTTAAAGATTATCTATCTATCTATCTATCTATCTATCTATCTATATATATATATATCTATATATATATATATATATATATATATATATATATATATATCTTTAGAAGCTGGAGGGAACCTCAGGTATCAACTAGTCTAACTAGTCATTTTATAATTTTATAGATGTAGAAACTGAGTCCAATGGAGGAGAAATCACAGGCTCAAGCTTGTGAGGCAGTTAGACTCAGAGACAGTATTCAAATACAAATATCTCTTGAATTTAAGTACATTTCTCTTCCCTCTGCACTATGCTGCTTGATGCACAGCCTTCAATATAAACTGTTACTTAATTATATCTCTTTGCATTCTCTTTGAAATTCTGCTCCTCTTTGAATTTTGCTTAGCAGGGTCTCAAATAATAGTCATGCAGTTTAGTTCTTAGTTCCTGTCACAATCAAGTATTTTAAGCAGAATTATGAATAATTTTCTTAATAAAATCTTGATACAGGGGCAGAGCCAAGGAACTTGCTTGACCTCCCGCTCCAGCTAAATCGAATACCTCTAAAAAAATGACTCTGAAACTTTTTTAGAGCTACAGAACTCACAAAGTGACAGAGAGAAACAAATCACCTACTGAAGGCAGCCTGGCAGGCCAACAGGAAGGGTCTATCATATTGAACTAGGAGCTGAGCAGAGTCCTGTGTGAGCCACCCCAGCTCAGACTTGCAGCCCAGAAAAGCAAGAACAGGAGAGTGAATCACCAGCAGCTGTGGTGGTTTCCAGACATTTGGTTTTAAAACTTTGAATTACATATTCATTCCCTTCCTCCCTTGTCACCCACCCTTACTGGGAAGATAAGCAATTCAATATAGGTTGTACCTGTGTAGCTAATGCAAAATATTACCATAGTAGATATATTATAAAAAGACTAATTATATTTCTCTCCCTCCTATCCCACCTCCCACTTGTTCTATTCTCCACTTTGGTCCTATCCCTTTTCAAAAGTGGGTGCTTCCAATTTCCCTGCGCCCCAGCCAGCACTCCCTTCCATCATCTGCCCTCTCATCCCCTTCCCTCCTACTCTCCTGTATGGTGAGATACCCTATTTAGTGTGGATGTCATTCCCTCCCTGAGCCAAAATCAATGCAAATAAGGTCGACCCATTCCCTTTTTGCCTTCCTGTTCTTCCCCTCCATTGTAACCATTTTCCCTTGCCTCTTTTATATGAGATAGTTTACCCCATTTTGTCTCCCCCCATCTCCTCTCATTATATTCCTCTCTCACCTCTTAATTTCATCTTTTAAGTATCATCCTTCCCTATTAAATTGGTCCTGTGCCCTCTATCTATGTTTACCTGTCAAAATATATACACACATTCACATATATATTCATATACCTTCTATTCCCTTCAACTGTTGTCATACTGAGAAAAGTTTCATCAGTTACAAATATGGTTTTTCTATGTAGGAATGTAAATAGTTCAACTTTGATAAGTTCCTTATGATTTTTTTTCCCTGTTTACCTTCTCATGCTTCTTTTGCTTCTTGTGTCTGAATGACAAATTTTCTATTCAACTCTGGTTTTTTCTTCAAGAATTTTTGAAAGTCCTCTATTCCACTGAATAACCATATTTTCTCCTGAAATATTAAACTCAGTTTTGTTGTGTAGGTGATTCTTGGTTTTAATCCCAGCTCCTTTGACCTCCAGAATATCATATTCCAGGCCCTTTGATCCCTCAGTGTTGAAGCTGCCAGATCCTCTGTTATCCTGACTGTGTTTCTACAATATTCAAATTATTTCTTCCTGGCTATTTGTAATAATCTCTCCTTTATCTGGGAATTTTGTAACCTTGCAATAATATTCCTAGGAATTTTTGGGGGGATCTTTTTCAGGGGGTGATTGGTGGACTCTTTCAACTTCTATTTTGCCTTCTGTTTCTAAAACATCAGGGCAGTTTTCCTTGAGAATTTCTTGAAAGATGATTTCTAGGTTCTTTCTTTGATCATGGCTTTCAGGTAGTCCAATAATTTTAAAATTATCTCCCTGGATCTATTTTCCAGGTCAGTGGTTTTTCCCATGAGATATTTCACATTGCCTTCTATTCGTTCATTTGTTTGGATCTGTTTTAACAGCATCTTGATTTCTCATAAAGTCATTAGCTCCAATCAAATTCTGAAGGAATGATTTTCCTCAGTGAGCTTTTGAGATTCTTTTTCCATCTTGCAGGTTCGACTTTTTAAGGCCTTCTTCTCCTCTTTGTCTTTTTGAGCCTCTTTTGCCATTTGAGTTAGTCTATTTTTTTAAACAAATGCTTTATTAACTTCTGTTTTACATCATTCATTTCCACCAGATTTTGAGTTACAATCATTTTCCCCCTGTTATTCCCCTACCCAACCCCCCAGAATAGCAGGCCCACAAGATATCGCTTCCTCCAATCTGTTCTCTCCCATACCTTCTCCCATACCCCCTTCGACTTTTCCATTAGAGGAAGGTGAATCTTTGTGTCCCAATGCCTGCACATCTTATCTCCCAATTATAAGCAAAAGAGTATTAATAATAGTATTTATATATATTTGAAACATTTAATGTTAAGACCTCGACTTTCAGATCCATTTCCTTCCTCCCTTGTCACCCATTCCCTCTGGGGAGATAAGTAATTCAGTATATGTTGTACATGTCTAGCTATGCAAAACATTATCATAGTAGATATATTGTACAAGGCTGCTTATAATTCCCTCCCACTCATCCCACCCCCCACCTGGTCCATTCCCTACATGATCCTGTCCCTCTTCTATAGTGGGTACTTCCAACCTCCCCTCCCCCCAAGGATGCCCTCCCATCCATCATCCCTCCTCTCATCCCCCTTCCCCCTATTCTGCTGCAGGTTGAGATATCCCATTTAGTATGTATATCATTCTCTCCCTGAACCAAATTCAATGAGAATGTGGATTTGCCTTTTTTTCCTTTCCTATTCTCCCCCTCCCTTGCAACCACTTCCCCTTGCTTCTTCTACATGAGATAGTTTACCCTACCCTGTCTCTCCCCATCTCCTCTTGCCACTTTCCTCTCTCACCTCATAATTTCATCCCTTGAGTATTCTCCCTTCCCAACAAATTCAACCTATGCCCTCTATCCATATACACCCACATTCACATATGTATTCATATGACCACACACCCTTCTTCCATTATTTTCATAGTGAGAAAGATATCATAACTCACAGTTATTGTTTTTCCATATAGGAATGTAAATAGTTCAACTTTGATAAGTTCCTTTTGATTTCTTTTCCCTGATTACCTTCTCAGGCATCTCTTGCTTCTTGTGTTTGGATGTCAAATTTTCTATTCAACTCTGGTTTTTTCCTCAAGAATGCTTGAAAGTCCTCTATTCCACTGAATGACCATATTTTCCCCTGAAACAAAATACTCAGTTTTGCTGGGTAGGTGACCCTTGGGTTCATTCCCAGTTCTTTTGCCCTCTGGAATATCATATTCCATGCCCTTTGATCCCTCAGTGTAGAAGCTGCCAGGTCCTAGGCTATTCTGATTGTGTTTCCACAATATTGAAATTGTTTCTTCCTGGCTGCTTGTAGTATTTTCTCCTTGATCTGGGGATTCTGGAACCTGGCTATAATATTCCTGGGAGTTTTCTTTTTGGGATCTTTTTCAGGAGGTGATCTGTGGATTCTTTCAACCTCTATTTTGCCCTCTGGATCTAAAACATCAGGGCAATTTTCCTTGGGAATTTCTTGAAGGGTGATTTCTAGGTTCTTTCTTTGATCATGGCTTTCAGGTAGGCCAATAATTTTTAAATTGTCTCTTCTGGATCTATTTTCCAGGTCAGTGGTTTTTCCCATGAGATATTTCACATTGCCTTCTACTCTTTCATTTGTTTGGATCTGCTTAACAGCATCTTGATTTCTCATAAAGTCATTAGCTTCCATTTGCTCCAGTCTAACTCTGAAGGAATGAATCTCCTCAGTGAACTTTTGAGATTCTTTTTCCATCTGCCAAATTCGACTTTTTAAGGCATTCTTCTCCTTGTTGCCCTTTTGGGCCTCCTTTGCCATTTGAGTTAGTCTATTTTTTAAGGTGTTGTTTTCCTCAGTCAGGCTGTTGACCCTCATTTCATACTTTTCCTGCATCCTTCTCATTTCTCTTTCCAATTTTTCCTCCACTTCTCTTATTTGATTTTTAAATTCCTTCTTAAGGTCCTCTATGGCCTGCAACCCACTCATGTTTTCCCCTGGGGCTTTTGGAGCAGGACTTCTGACCTCACAGTCCTTTTCCCGCTCTATGCCCCCAAAATAGGAGTCTAGGGTTGCATTTTTCTGTTTCCTTTGCCTTGGCATGTTGCCATTTGATTACCTGACTTTTGGGCTTGTTGCCACACTATGGCTTTAAGGCCAGATAGAGGAATTTTCGTCCCGAACGTGTGGGGGGCAACTTCCGTTTCTGGCAAGCTGTAAACCCACCCACGACTTCCACCCTAGATCACAATCCAGATCCAGGGAGGTTAAAGCAAGAGCGATTACCCCCCAAGACTGATTGCTGGATCTCCCTACAGTTAATGCAGGCCAGGAGCTGGAGCTGCCTCTGAAAACTACAAAATGGCGTGTCTCCTCAGCGGCTTCTAGCCCCCAGGGGAGGGAGCCGATGCATTCCCCAAATACAGGTCCCAAAGTCCATAGGACACTAACCTCTTACTTTGTCCTAGGCATGTCTATGTTGATAATTCTGGAGTCGCCACAGGTCCTGGTGTTCTGGGGTTCCTCCAGCTGGCTGCTGGCCCTGCCGCCCTGGGGCTAAAACCTCGGCTCACAGGGACCTGGGCTCGGCTCCACTTACTGCGCTCTGCGCGTTGCGCACTGTCTGCTCCCCGACTGCTGTGCTGGTCCTTCCTGCAGGGCTGCTGGGCTGTCCTCAGTGGGAGATTAGCTTCTCTGTGTTGTTCTTTGGGTGCTGGGGCTCCAGAAGTTGTTCAGAGTCCCCTTTTACATAGTTTGGGGGGAATCTGGGGGCAGAGTGGCTTGGATGAGCTGTTTCTACTCCACCATCTTGGCTCCGCCCCCGAGTTTGTCTATTTTTTTTTTAAACAAATGCTTTATTAACTTCTGTTTTACATCATTCATTTCCGCCAGATTTTGAGTTACAGTCATTTCCCCCCCATTATTTCCCTACCCAACCTCCCAGAATAGTAGTCCCACAAGATATCACTTCCTCCAATCTGCTCTCTCCCATACCTTCTCCCATACCCCCATCGACTTTTCCATTAGAGGAAGGTGAATCTTTGTGTCCCAATGCCTGCACATCTTATCTCCCTATTACAAGTGAAAGAGTATTACTAATAATATTTATATATATTTGAAACATTTAATGTTACGACTTCAAATTTCAGATCCATTTCCTTCCTCCCTTGTCACCCATTCCTTCTTGGGAGATAAGCAATTCAGTATATGTTGTACATGTCTAGCTATGCAAAACATTATCATAGTAGATATATTGTACAAGGCTGCTTATAATTCCTCCCACTCATCCCACCCCCCACCTGGTCCATTCCCTACATAATCCTGTCCCTCTTCTATAGTGGGTACTTCCAACCTCCCCTCACCCCAAGGATGCCCTCCCATCCATCATCCCTCCTCTCATCCCCCTTCCCCCTATCCTGCTGCAGATTGAGATATCCCATTTAGTATGTATGTCATTTTCTCCCTGAACCAAATTCAATGGGAATGTGGTTTTGTCTTTTTAGCCTTCCTTATTCTCCCCCTCCTTTGCAACCACTTCCCCTTGCTTCTTCTACATGGGATAGTTTACCCTACCCTGTCTCTCCCCATCTCCTCTTGCCACTTTCCTCTCTGACCTCATAATTTCATCCCTTGAGTATTCTCCCTTCCCAACAAATTCAACCTATGCCCTCTATCCATATAACTGTAACCATATACACACACATTCACATATGTATTCATATGACCACACCCCCTTCTACCATTATTTTCATAGTGAGAAAGATATCATCAGTCACAGTTATTGCTTTTCCATATATGAATGTAAATAGTTCAACTTTGATAAGTTCCTTTTGATTTCTTTTCCCTGATTACCTTCTCAGGCATCTCTTCCTTCTTGTGTCTGGATGTCAAATTTTCTATTCAACTCTGGTTTTTTCCTCAAGAATGCTTGAAAGTCCTCTATTCCACTGAATGACCATATTTTCCCCTGAAACAAAATACTCAGTTTTGCTGGGTAGGTGACCCTTGGGTTCATTTCCAGTTCTTTTGCCCTCTGGAATATCATATTCCATGCCCTTCGATCCCTCAGTGTAGAAGCTGCCAGGTCCTGGGCTATTCTGATTGTGTTTCCACAATATTGAAATTGTTTCTTCCTGGCTGCTTGTAGTATTTTCTCCTTGATCTGGGGATTCTGGAACCTGGCTATAATATTCCTGGGAGTTTTCTTTTTGGGATCTTTTTCAGGAGGTGATCGGTGGATTCTTTCAACCTCTATTTTGCCCTCTGGATCTAAAACATCAGGGCAGTTTTCCTTGAGAATTTCTTGAAGGGTGATTTCTAGGTTCTTTCCTTGATCATGGCTTTCAGGTAGTCCAATAATTTTTAAATTGTCTCTCCTGGATCTATTCTCCAGGTCAGTGGTTTTTCCCATGAGATATTTCACATTGCCTTCTAATCTTTCGTTTGTTTGGATCTGCTTAACAGCATCTTGATTTCTCATAAAGTCACTAGCTTCCATTTGCTCCAGTCTAACTCTGAAGGAATGAATCTCCTCAGTGAACTTTTGAGATTCTTTTTCCATCTGGCAAATTCGACTTTTTAAGGCATTCTTCTCCTCATTGCCCTTTTGGGCCTCCTTTGCCATTTGAGTTAGTCTATTTTTTAAGGTGTTGTTTTCCTCAGTCAGGCTGTTGACCCTCATTTCATACTTTTCCTGCATCCTTCTCATTTCTCTTTCCAATTTTTCCTCCACTTCTCTTATTTGATTTTTAAAGTCCTTCTTAAGGTCCTCTATGGCCTGCAACCCGCTCATGTTTTCCCCTGGGGCTTTTGGAGCAGGACTTCTGACCTCACAGTCCTTTTCCCGCTCTATGCCCCCAAAATAGGAGTCTAGGGTTGCATTTTTCTGTTTCCTTTGCCTTGGCATGTTGCCACTTAATTGCTTGACTTTTGGGCTTGTTGCCACACTATGGCTTTAAGGCCAGCTAGAGGAATTTTCGTCCCGAACGTGTGGGGGGCAACTTCCGTTTCTGGCAAGCTGTAAACCCACCCACAACTTCCACCCTAGATCACAATCCAGATCCAGGGAGGTTAAAGCAAGAGCGATTACCCCCCAAGACTGATCGCTGGATCTCCCCACGATTTGTAGGCTGGGAGCCAGACCTGCCTCTGAAAACTACAAAATGGCGTGTCTCCTCAGCGGCTTCTAGCCCCCAGGGGAGGGAGCTGACGCATTCCCCAAATACAGGTCCCAAAGTCCATAGGACACTAACCTCTTACTTTGTCCTAGGCATGTCTATGTTGATAATTCTGGAGTCGCCACAGCTCCTGGTGTTCTGGGGTTCCTCCAGCTGGCTGCTGGCCCTGCCGCCCTGGAGCTAAAACCTCGGCTCACGAGGACCTGGGCTCGGCTCGGCTCCTGCGCTCTGCGCGCTGCGCGCTGCAGGCTCCCAGACCGCTGCGCTGGTCCTTCCTGCAGGGCTGCTGGGCTGTCCTCAGCGGGAGGTTAGCTTCTCTGTGTCGTTCTGTGGGTGCTGGGGCTCCAGAAGTTGTTCACAGTCCTTTTTTACATAGTTTGGGGGGAATCTGGGGGCAGAGAGGCTTGGAAGAGCTGTTTCTACTCCGCCATCTTGTGCATTAGCATTATTAATCGAGTTTGTCTATTTTTAAAGGGTTATTTTCCTCTGTCAGGCTATTGACTCTCATTTCATAATTTTTCTTGCTTTTTTCTCATTTTCCCTATTTTCCTCCACTTCTTTTATCTCAAGGTCCTCTATGGCTTGTAACCAACTCGTATTTTCTTTTGAAGCTTTTGGTGCCGGAATTCTGACTTCACTGTCTTCTTCCTTTTCCATGCTTTGATCCTTTTTGTCCCCCAAATAGGAGTCTAATGTTGGATTCTTCTGTGTTTTTTGTTTCCTTTGCCCAGTGATGTTGCCACTCAATTACTTGACTTTTGGGCTTTTTGCCACAGTAGGACTCTGCCACCAGACAGGGGAGCTTTGTACCAAACACTGGGGTTTTCTCAGCTGCTGGAGGTATTAGTTGGATGCCCTCTCTGAAGCCTCCACATGCTTTGGCAAGCTGGTCACACACCCCAGGACCTCCACCCTAGACCACAATCCACATCCAAGAATGTTAAAGCAAGAGCAATTACCCCCCCAGACTGGTCATCCTGTCCCCCTACAGTCTGCAGGCCAGGAGTTGAAGGTTGTGTGCACTACAGCTCCTCAATGGCTTCTCACCCAGGGGGGAAGGGACCAATGCACTTCCAACTAGTCCCAAAGTCCATACTGGACTGACCTCTTACTTTGTACTTAGCATCTATGTGTTGATAATTCTGGAAATGGCCACCACTGCTGGTGTTCTGAAGGCCCTACAGCCAGCTTCTGGTCAGGCCCACTTTGGGCCTAAAACCTTTATCTCAAGTGGGGCTAAGGTTGGCTCCCAGAGTGCTGTGCTGGCCTATTCCTGATGGGCTGCCATGCTCTTCTTAGTGGGAGATTAGCTTCTTTGTGTCATTTTGTGGGTTCTGTAGTTCCAAAGTTTGTTCAGAGTCCCCTTTTACATAAATTGGGGAAGTTGGGAGCCAGAGCTGTGCTGAAGTCCTGTTTCTATTCTGCCATCTTGACTCCGCCCCCAAATAAATACTTCTTTAGGATACTCATTTTTTGTATCTATCACATTATCAAAGAAAACAAAAGAGGAAAACGATGAATATTGGAAGGGCTGTGGGAATACATCTGTTAATTGTTCTAGTTGTTCTAGAATGCTATTTAGAACTATGCCCCTATAGTTACCATAATAACCATGGCCTTTGATCCAGTTATACCACTAGTAGGCCTATATCTCCAAAGAATTTTTTATAAAAGAAGAAAATAGTCTATATTTATATCAGTTCTTTTTATGGTAGTCACAGATTGGAAACTAATGACCAATATTCCTATTGGTGTATGGCTAAAAAAAATGGTATATGAATGTAATGAAATCTTCTTGTTCCATAAGAAATGATGAAACGAACAATTTCAGAAGAAACTAGGAAGACTTTTCTTAACTGATGTAGAATAAAAGAAATAGAACAATTTTAAAGTGATTATGTCATTATAAACAAAAATAATTTAGAAAGACTTTAAAATTTTAATCAAAGCAATAATAAACCATGCATCCTAAAGAATAAGGATGGAAAAAAACACAGAATCACATTAAATAAGCTTTTTTGTGATTCATAGTGTCTTATTTCAAATGGTTTAGTGACATTAAGAAGAGAACAAGTGTTATGACCACTGTAGGTTTTTTCTCTCTTGGTATCGAGAATCAAGACACTTTAAATCCTTACTAAGTGTAAATGTGCATCTCTCCAGTTGTTTGAATATAGAAAGACTTTGATTTGTTTGGAAATCAGTAAGTCCCAGGAGTCTTTGTTTTGTGCTACTCTCCACACTTTCATGTCTGGCAATCAAAAAGATGTTTTTGAAGCAATATAGGGTAGTGGATAGAGTGAAAAACTTGGAGTTAGGAAAATCTGAGATCGAATCCTTCTTCAGATATTTGCAAGTGGTATAACCACAGGTAAATCACTCAGTGTTTATCAGTTTCAGTTTCCTCATCTGTAAAATGATAAAATAATAGTATTAGTTCACAAGTTGTTGTGAGGATCACATGTGATACTACATGAAAAAATACTTAGCAAACCTTAAAGCACTATGTTCACTTTATTAATACTAACTTATTTGAGAGATGAAGAGCTAGTATTACAATTGCAATCTGGTACCATAAAACAGGAATCTTCTTTATGCAGAAATGGCTATTAGGCATTCTGAACCTATATTCCTGGTCTCACCATACTGTAGTCTTTCTAATCAATGACTGTGAAAATGTGGAACACAACATATACTGAAAATCATATGTACATTTAACCAGATACAGCCATAGAATCTTGGACAGATCCCTCTTGAGAATAAAGTTAGTGTGCTCAATGAAGGAAAGAATAGTATATGTAAAATAATTACTTTTAGTTATTTAACTTGATCATTGTGTCATTTAGAATTACAAGGGATTCTCCCCTCCTATAATATTGTCTCCCAAAGCAAGAACACAGTAGCAGCTCATGGAAAATTGTCTACTGTGTTTGGAAAATGGGAATCTAGTAATATTCATTCTGTCTCTTTAACATACAAGTTCCCTTCTGTACCAAAAGATTTACTTCATCATTTTAAAGCTGATATATGTCTATTTAGAGCACCATGCACAATAATGGAAATGGTTATTGTATAATAATTCACATTAAGAGTGCAATACAGGCACTAATCAATTGAACATCTAGCAAAACATAAAGGGATCAGTAAACACATATTTCTGTTGGGTGGCTTTTGCAGTGCTCAGAATATTAATTAAGGCACTTAACTGTGATGTTTGTCTAAAAGATATATGGGTGGCTTTTTGTTGCTGTTGCTGTTGTTTTGCTTTTAATTACCATTATGTCAAAATTATTTCTAAATTCTTGGAAAATGTCCCCAATTAACAAAACCAATATTTTGGTATTTCAAGACTTTTAGCAAGTGGAAATATTTATATAGTGTATTGGCACAATCTCTGTAGCTGTGGAAGACACAGTGTGTGACCTTGCAACAGTTTTGTTCATTAACTGCAAAGTAAGTGGATATGCTAAGACCCACATAAATTGTCAGTGGCTGGGTCTACAGTGATAGAAAATTGCAGACATACAGGCAGCTTCATCTTGGATAAAATCCATAAAGAACATGCAGAAAATCTGTTTTATGGCCTTCTCCTATGTAAAGCTGTTTGGTATAAACAGTGGATTAGTACAAAACTTTATCTAAACGTGATGGTAAGCAAATTATTTAACCTCTATCCACCTTAGCTCTTTATATATAAAATTGATAGTATTTACTTCTTAGAGTTCTTGTCATGATAAAATCAGATATTTGTAAAGTCTTTCATAAATCTCAAAGCAATACTTAATATTCATAATTCTAGCTATTATTATTATTTGAGATCAAGGTAACATAATGTATAATATTTCCAAATTCTCCAAGTAATGCTTGTTTAAATAAAATAGTGTTTTTGTGCAGACAAACTGGCAGAGATGGATTGTTCTAGAAAGCTTCTCTCCCTAATCCCATAGACATCTAAGGCATGAATTGATAGGAATATACTGCTAGTGTTTCTTTAATAGGAGTTCCAGAAGTGAATATAATTGTTAACCTTTCAAATGATTTTTGATTGAATTCAGCCTATATAAACCAATTCTATGAAATGTACTTGGCAGTCTGTCCTTGAAACTCTACCTTTCTTAGATTAAGGGAAATAGAGCAATGTGTGCCCATACCTGTTTGTTTCTTGCCCTTAACCTTTATCTAAGCAAAAGTTTTTAATTCTTTAACTCTCCTACCAATTCCTGACTGCGACTCTATTGCTTCAATTCCTCTACCCTATTTAGAACCCTTCCTCCCAACAATTAATAGTTGAATAATTGAACAACTGACCCCCCATATAACACATATGGCAAACTTTAGTTTGTCAAGTGTTTTACATCCATTATCTCTTTTGAATCTCAAAATCTTTGATATTTAGTATGTACTCAAGCATCTCAGTTGTATCTTTTCTAGCTTTTGAATCTCAGTTCCTAGAACTTTATTATTCCATATGTTTGTAGCAGCAGTGGTTGAACTCAGCTGAAGTTAGGGCTGAATGACACCACAACACATAAGAAATCAGTGCTTATAGGTATTGTCATCACTATGCAGAAATAGCAAGAGGTTCAAGAATGTTAAATGACCTTCGTTCCCACCATGACATGGCAAAGAAATGTTAAATTCAAGATACCTAGTGTACGCATCTCTTAATAGTGTCTGAATGCTTCTAATGTCCTGGAATATCACTAAACACTTCTTTTCTGCAGAATACTCAAAGTGGTCTGAATTTAGGTCCACTGCAAAAGTAACAAGGAGTCAGAAAATTTGTGTTCTAGTCTTTGCTGTTTATGAGTGACTCTTGATAAATTCCTTCATCTTGCTGAAAAAGCAATTAGGGGCAGCTAGGTGGTGCAGTGAGTAGAGCGCTGGCCCTGGAGTCAGAAGGACCTGAGTTCGGTTCTGGCCTCAGACACAATGTACACACAAACAAAAACCTAGCCGTGTGACCTTGGGCAAGTTACTTAACCCCAATTGCCCTCCAAAAAGCAAAAAAAAAAAAAAAAGAAAGAAAAAGCAATTAAACAAAAAAGTAAAATAGGAATATTGATAATCTGTTGCCTTCTTGTGGCAAGGAGAGGATGCTGACTTCTTGAAGACAGTTGTTGGAAGATAAACTCTACTATATCTGAACAATATGAACATGATCTCTTTACTATTAGACTTCTTTTGTTCTCTGCTGTGTACTTTTAATTTTTTTTCTCCCTTCCTCTGCACCCTAGCCTTTAGAGACTACCATTAGATGCAAATATGTGGA
Source organism: Gymnobelideus leadbeateri (assembly GCA_011680675.1). Taxonomy (NCBI): domain Eukaryota; kingdom Metazoa; phylum Chordata; class Mammalia; order Diprotodontia; family Petauridae; genus Gymnobelideus; species Gymnobelideus leadbeateri. The sequence continues at coordinate 4,274 of WOXC01002174.1, read as the reverse complement.
TATAAGTAAAACCATACTATTATACGTATTTCTATATATCAGGACTTTCTCTGGATGTGTATAGCATCTTCCTTCATAGGTCCTTTATAAATCATTTGAGTATCTATAATACTCAAAATGACTTAGCTATTCAAAGTTGTTCTTGACCAATATTGATGTACTGTGTACAAAGTTCTCTGAATCTTAATTAATCAAGGTTGTTCACGTTTTTGAGGATCTCTGTTCTGAGCACTGTATTGAACTATAAGAGAAGCTAAAAAATGGTATATGAAATTATATTGACCTTAGGGGTATATGCCTTGAGAGATGTTTGCTTTATTGATGTTGTTAGTGCTGTTGCTGTTGTTATTTAAATTTCTGACATTATCTAAATAGTGAAATACATGGTTAATTGAGCATTTTATTTGAATTCTCATTAATAAAGATTTTATTGTGAAAAAATCTAATTTTTATACTAAAAAAACTAATCCACCCTTCACACTGGTACCATAATAATGTATTATTCTGCTTAAGCCATTCTCAAGTTTCCCAGTCCTCAGTAGTTTAGATTTCCTAGTCCTCAATTGTTTAGACTATAACATATAAAATCCTAAATCCATTATATTATTTTTTCAACCAACCTCAGTCTCTCTGTACTTTGCTCATTTTCTCACATTTTTTGTGTGTGTACCTGTGTGTGTGTGTGTGTGTGTGTGTGTGTGTGTGTGTGTTATCTGGGAAAAAAAACCCTACAGGTGTATCGTGATTTGAACTCAGAACTGATCTGGAAGAAGAGAATAGTGGGCCTGGGTTGCAATCTCTACTATTGGAGGGAATACTACATTGATAAACTCATAGATCCCTCAAAATATTCAATGAAATTACTTCAATTATGCAGTATAGTGAACATAGTTGGTGTTCATTACATTTTTATTTTAGTTTAAGCAACTTGACAAACATTTTCCATACCAAAAAAAAAAAAAAAAAAGGTTTCACGTAGTTAAGTATCAACTGAGCACCTCCATGTATTTCAGGCACTGATTTCTGTCTTCCATGAGGAAAAATGTAATCAGATTTCCCAATTGAGACTTTGGGATCAGATCACTATAAAATAATATCATAGCAAATACTTAGGTAGAAGTTAGCTGATGTGAACAAAATTCCTAGAATCTTTTTGAGTTGAAATTATAATGTAGTTAAAATGAAAATGTTTCAATATGTTATAACTAAAGTGTCAACAATTGGAGAAAGGTTGAAGATTAGAAAGGTGGTTTCATGTAGCAATACTAGTAAAAAAAGACAGTAGTGTTTCTCATTTTTCATTTTTAGGAGATAGGAGTTTTTTTGGTTTTTAATGGGTCCTGGAGAAGGAAAGATTTCTAAATTATCTCCTTCTTCCAGAAGGGAATAAAAAACATGTTTGAATAGAACACTTGGGGCTAGTCACATCAATAGAGGACCTTTCAAAATTTGTTAAAACTGATAGTTAATAAAATGCAGAGTATTTTGGGAAAAACAATAATCTGACCAGCCCTTCCTTCTCCCTCCCACCAACCACAAAGGTGCATAAGCTACCTGAAAGAAAATATTCAAGCTACAATCTGATGATATACTAGGGAAAACCATGTAGCTGATTGTTCTCATTAAAAACAGAAAGGGTGGTAAACACTAACTACCCTCAATGTACCCAACATAAAGAGAAATAGAAGCTTTTTTATTAACTAGAACTTTCTAGTCAAATACCCCAAAGTAGTTATTTTTATTAATTAATTTATTTTTAGATTTCAACATTAATTTCCATAAGATTTTGAATTCCAAATTTTCTTCCCATCTCTACCCTCCCACCACCCCAAGATGGCTTGGATTCTGATTACCCCTTTCCCCCATGTTCCCTCCCTTCTATCACTGTAGCTCCCTACCCCCCCTTTTCCCCTAGCCCCTTACTTTCTTGTAGGCAAGATAAATTTCTATACCCCATTGTCTGTACGTCTTATTTCCCAGTTGCAGGTAAAAACAATTTTTATTATTTGTTTTTAAAACTTTGAGTTTCAAATTATCTCCCTTCTTCCCTTCCTACACACCCCCATTGAGAAAGCAAGCAATTCAGTATAGGTTATGCATGTATACTTATGCAAAATACTTCCATAATAACCATGTTGTGAAATACTAACTATATTTTCTTCCATCTTATCCTGCCCACTATTTATTCTATTTTATCCTTAGACCTTGTCCCTTTTCAAAAGTGTTTGCTTGTGATTACCCCCTTTCCTAATCTCCCACCCCCTTATACTATTCCACCTTCTTCTCCCCTTCCCCCCTACTTTCCAGTAGGGTAAGATAACCAATTGTGTATGTTGTTCCCTCCTTAGGCCAAATCTGATGAAAGTAAGATTCATTCATTTCCTCTCACCTCCCTGCTCTTTCCCTCCATTATAAAAGCTTTTTCTTGCCTCTTTTATGTGAAATAATATACTCCTTTCTATCTCTTCCTTTTTCCTTCTCCCAATATATTCCTTTCTTTACCCTTAATTTTGTTTTTAGATATCATCCCTTCATATTCAACTCACCCTGAGCCGTGTGTGTGTGTGTGTGTGTGTGTGTGTGTGTGTGTGTATATATATATATATACACATATATACATTATGTATATGTATTCCCTCCACTACCCTAATACTGATAAAGGTCTCAAGAGTTACAAATACCATCTTTCCATGAAGGACTGTAAACAGTTCAACTTTAATTAATCCCTTATAATTTCTCTTTCCTGTTTACATTTTCATGCTTATCTTGAGTCTTATATTTGAAAGTCAAATTTTCTATTCACCTCTGTCTGCTCTTTTTATCAGGAATTCTTGAAGATCCTCTATTTCATTGAATAATCATTTTTTTCACCTGAAGTATTATACTCAGTTTCACTAGGTGGGTGATTCTTGGTTTTAATCCTAGCTTCTTTGATGTCTGGGATATTATATTCCAAACCCTCCAAACCCTTAATTATAGAAGCTGATTGTGTTTCCACAATACTTGACGTGTCTCTTTTTGACTACCTACAATATTTTCTCCTTGATGTGGGAACTCTGGAATTTGGCTACAATATTCCTAGGAATTTACCTTTTGGAATCTCTTTCAAGATGTGATTGGCAAATTCTTTCAATTTCTCTTTTTCCCTCTGGTTCTAGAATATCAGGGCAGTTTTCCCTGGTAATTTCTTGAAAGATGATGTCTAGGTCCTTTTTTTTTTGATCATGGCTTTTGGGTAGTCTAATAGTTTTTAAAATTTTCTCTCCTGGATCTGTTTTCCAGATCAGTGTTTTTTTTTCCTCACAAAATGTTTCACATTGTTTCTATTCTTTTCATTCTTTTGGTTCTGTTTTATAATTTCTGGATTTCTGATAAATTCATCAGCCTCCATTTGATCCATTCTAATTTTGAAGGAAGTATTTTTTTTCACTAAGCTTTTGGAATTCCTTTTCCATTTGGCTAATTCTGCTTTTTAAGGGTTTTTCTCCTTGTTGTCTTTTTGGACCTCTTTTGTCATTTGAGTTAGTTTATTGTTTAAGGTGTTATTTTCTATAGTAATGTTTTTTGGTTCTCCTTTAGCAAGGTGCTAATTAGTTTTTCATGATTTTCTTGCATCACTCTCATTTCTCTTCCCAATTTTCCCCATACTTTTGTGGGCTGCTCAGTTGTACAGCACTAAGCATGGTCAGAGACATGAATGAGAATGACCAGATTGTGTGGGTAGTTCATGGTCTGGTCATTTCTTATTCATGTCTCTGACCATGCTTAGTGCTGGACACTGAGAAGCCCATGGCAAATGGTGCCCCACATTGGGCGCCAAATATCTTGGGCCACTTGGGTGCCAGCCCCAAGTCTAAGCAAAGATGTTATAAAGAATTAATCAGGCAGGTAGCTTGTAGGAAATAACTCCTTTGAACAAGGTTTTTAAATATCAAACAGATAAAGATTCAAGTACTCTTATCAATAACTTTCTCTGTCATATCCTGGAGTATTCTTATCATTATCTTAATCTGTCATATCCTGGAAGTAGCTCAGAATTGAATAAGGCCATGTAATCTATGCACCAAAAAGTCTTAGGAAAGGTCAGTTAACTCCTATCTCATACATTCATATAACAAAGGATGCTCTGGAGAGCAGATTTCAAAGGCAGACGCCAAAGCCACAATCATGAAGAATATCTGTATGGGAACTGACCCCAAGAATCAAATATTTTGGCTTACCTCACCCTACTTCTCTGTCAAAATCCTTTTTAATCTCTTACATGGCCTGCAACC
>WOXC01002170.1:0-55428 GCA_011680675.1 Gymnobelideus leadbeateri | reverse complement strand
CTCTGGTAAATGCCAAGCTAAAATCAAATTACATTTTCTCCAAAGCATTCCTCTGAGCTACCACTCTAGTAATCCTGCTAAATAATGAATGAGAGGTTAGTTGGCTTAATCTCGAAACCATATTGAACCATCTGTCTTTCACTGAATATCCCACATGTCTGGAATTCTCTCCATTCCTATCTCTGCCTCCAGGCTTTTGTGACATTAAATCCCATCTAAAATTTTCCATCTATGAGAAGATTTTTCTAATCCCTCTTAATTATAGTGTCATCACTCTGTTGCTTATCTCTAACATATACTGTATATAGCTTGTTGGTACAGATTGTTTGCATTTTATCTTCTTTAGATTCTGAGGTCTTTGAGAGCAGGGACTAATTTTTTTAACCTTTCTCCATATTCCCTGCAATTAGCATAGTTCCTGATTCATCATTAGTGATTAATAAATGTTTATTGCCTGAGTAATGAAAAAATTATTGTTTTGTTCCAGAAAGTGTTATCATATTTATTAGTCTGCAATCTTAGCATTCAGTCATCCTTTTCATTTTAAAAACTAGAAGAGCATATTTTTTCATATTTGGTTTTCTAACATCTCTGATATTTTCTATTTTTAAAATTTTCTCAGTGGTAGCTCCATGGTTACATATGAGATCCTTTAAACTGGAGTGATGATTTAAAAAAGAAAATTATTACCATCTTCACTTTTGTTAAATGCACTCTACTTATGTTTATTAATGAAAGGCACAGTAACCAATAAGCAGGTCTTTTCCTTCAGTGGGATTATGCTTCAAAATGTTATCTTAATCAAAAAAGACATCCAAGATCTATGCCCAAATATTTTTAAAATTATCATAGTTTTTAGTTCTCTATGAATCCATTGTTCAAGGTACTTCCTATACGGGGCGGGGGAAGGGGTATGAGCCAAGATGGTGAAATAGAAACAGGACTTCCACACAGTTCTGCCTTCCACCTTCTCCAATACATGTAAAAATATTACTCTCAAAAAACTTAAGAGCTACAGAACCCACAAAGTGACATAGAGAAACAATTCTCTCACTGAAGGCAGCCTGGCAGGCAGGGTCCATGGCAGGTGCTGAGAGCAGAGAGCAGTCCCACCTGAGGTATGGTTTTAGCCCCAGGGTGGCCCCTGAACCAGCAGTGGCTGACAAGCAAACTTCACCAGAGTAATCACCAGCACCTGTAGTGGTTTCCAGAATTCTCAATCCACAAATACCAAAGACAAAGTAAAAGGTCAGTGTGGAACTTTGTTGGAATGGGGTGAGCATGGTTTAGCTGCTACCCCTGTAGCAAAAAGTAGAGGAAGCATGGTGGCTGTAGATGCTGCCACATGGCTGCTTCTGGAGCTCCTGGCCTATAGATTATAGGGTGACCAAGCAACCATTCAGAGGGCAATCACTCTTGCTTTGACCTGCTTGGATCTGGATTTCGGTCTTGGGTGGTGGTCCTGGGGTGTGAGACCAGTGAGCCAGAGCATGTGGGGGCTGCAGAGTGGGCACCCATCTAATAGCTCCAACAGCTGCAAAAACCCCAGTGATTTGGGACATACCTCTCTCCATTCTGGAAGCAGAGGTCTACCATGGCAAAGAGCTCAAAAGCCATGTAATTGACTGCCAATATGAGCAAGCAATGGCAGCACAGATGATAGAATCCTTTTTTAGGAACAAAAGGGATCAAGGCATAGAGCTGGAGGAAGACAGCATAGTCAGAACTCCTGCATCAAAAGCCTTCAATAAAAATATGAACTGGTTTTAGGCTATGGAGGAGCTCAAGAAGGGTTTTGAAAATCAAGCTAGAGAAGTGGAGAAAAAAATTGGGAAGAGACATGAGAATGATGCAAGAAAATCATGAAAAGTGAGTCAACAATCCCCAATTTTGGGGATCCAAAATTACACTGAAGAAAATAAAACCTCAAAAAATAGACTAGGAAGGAGTGGCTGGGTGGCGCAGTGAGTAAGAGCACCAGCCCCAGAGTCAGGAGGATCTGGGATCTGTTCCAGCCTTGGAAAATTAGCACCCACACATAAAAATGACTGGCCAGGTAACCTTGAGCAATTTACTTAGCCTTATTTCTTTAAAAAAAAAAAAAGACTAGTGGAGAGGATCCAAGATGGCAGCACACAAGCAGGGAAACTCCCTGTGCTCCCCCAATAACCACCTCAAATACCTATAAAAATGACTCTAAACAAACGTTAGGGCTGCAGAACCCACAAAGTGACAGAGAAAAACAAATCTCTAGCTGAAGACAGCCCATCAGGCCAGCAGGAAGGGTCCATTGCAGCTCACTTGGACCAGAGCCCAGCCCCATGTGAGCTTATGGTTTTAGCCTCAGGGCACCCTGACCAGCTGTGGATAGAGGAACTTCGGGAGAGTGGATCACCAGCAACTGTGGGTGTTTCCAGAATTATCAACCCATAAATGCCAAAGACAAAGTGAGAGGTCAGTGGACTTTGAGCACAGGGGTTCCCAGAGTGCAGCCTCTGCCCCAGAGGAAGAAGAGACTGAGGTGCAATGTCTGTGCAGCCACTACCCCATAGCTATTTCAGAACTCCTGGATGGCAGATTGTGGGGGAACCAAGCAACCATTCTAAGAGGTAATTGCTCTTGCTTTAACCTGCTTGGATCTGGATTGTGGTCTAGGGTAGAAGTCCTGGGGTGGATGACCAGGAGCCAGAGCATGTGGAGGCTTCAGAGAGAGAGCAGCCAACTAATAGCTCCAGCAGCTGTGAAAACCACAGAGATTTGGGACAAAGCTCTCCTCTCTGGAAGCATAGTTCTACTGTGGAAAAAAGCTCAAAAGTCAAGTAATAGAGTGGCAACATGAGCAAGCAAAGCAAACAGAGCAACCCAACTCTAGATTCCATTTTTGGGGACAAAAAATATCAAAGCATGGAACAAGAGAAAGAAAAAAGTCAGAACTCCTGCACCAAAAGCTTCCAAAAATATGAATTGATTGCAGGCCATAGAGGAGCTTAAGAAGGATTTTGAAAACCAAATAAGAGAAGTGAAGGAAAAATTGGGAAGAGAAATGAGAATGATCTAAGAAAATCATGAAAAGAGAGTCAACAACCTCCCTGAAGAAAATAACACCTTAAAAAACAGACTAAGTCGAATGGCAATGAGGCCCCAAAAGCCAAACAAAACAAAGGTCCATTAAATAGCAAATAGCCAATCAAATTGTGGTACATGAAAGGGACAAGAAATTTCTGAGCAAAAAGAAAGGGGAAATATCAGGAATTTAGAGAAATATGAGATTTATGTAGTGGGATCCTTCTCTCTTTAACCATATATGTATATTCCCTACCTGATTTCAATATATTTGAAAAGTTGGAGAGAGTAGTGCTATTTCTGGTCATTTGTGATTTGGGGGCTCTGAGGAATGATGAGCTTTCTGGCTACATTTAGCTATGTGGTGTCCTTGCATTGAAAGAACTTTTGCCCCTTTAGAATAATATGATAGGGGCAGCTAGGTGTCGCAGTGGTTAGATTGTTGGCCCTGGAGTCAGAAGGACCTGAGTTCAGATCCAACCTCAGACACTTAAGGCACACACAAATAAAAACCTAGCCTTGTGACCTTGGACAAGTCACTTAACCCCAATTGCCTTCCAAAAAAAAAAAGCCAAAAAGAATAATATGATAGACTCCAAGTAGTCCTTTGGTTGACACTCTGACCATTACAGAAATAAGAGGGCAGGATGCAGTGTCTTTTAAAATGGAAGAAAATAGCAGTTTTGACTGCTATACTCCTAGAATTAGGACTACAACTGATAAGACGTGCTTTCATTGAAAGAAGTATAATGAGAGATGGATAATGATAACCCAACATAATGGCAGCAGGGTCATCATTCTCTATATGTATCATGGATTAATTAGCCAGGGGATATCGAGAGGATAACCATGAACCGTGGCTGTTTTTGCCTCTATTATATGTTTCTTTCCTTTAGCATTATCCTTGCAAGCACCAAAGGAAGGGTCAATATTGAAGAAAGGACACCAGAAAAATCAAGTTTGGCTTATTAATTGAATAATGCCAACATTAATGAAATGGAACATCACTAACTAGTAGCTTTCAAAAACTCCTTATGTCCAACAAAACCTGATTATTTGTCTCCCAGTTTACTGTGTTAGTAGTAATAAGGTAAGATGCTGAATCTTGTTTAAATTATTCCATTAAAGTGTGCTGTAATTGTCATGTTTAGCACAGATTTGTATGTAGGGGAAGAAATGACCTATTGTTTATCCAATTCATATTATGCATTGTATACTTCTTTTCCTTACCTTTTTTGAATATATGTTAGATTAAAATAAAAAGTATCACTGTTTATAAAATGGTCATGGTGGAAGATGATGAGTCAGTAAATATGAGAGTGGGGAGGCTATCTTCCCTAAGAGGAGATGAAACCTTCCCTAATACTGGGTAAGTTATAATGACTAGATAATCACTAGGATATCTCTCTTTGTGGTGATGAGTAAATATTAATATCAGCTTGTGAGTAGGAAGAACAGTGGCAAGTACTCCATAAAGCTGAGAAGGATAGAGGTGTTGTATTGCTGTGTCTGTTGTGTTCCTTTATATGGATGGTTAGAAGAGACATAATGGACTAGGTTACAGCCTCGTGAACTTCAGAAAACCAGAGGCCCAGGAACTGGGGTTTGTAAGAGATTTTACCAGCAGCCAAGCCTATCAAGGACAGAGCTTTGAAGAGCATCCTCATTATCCCATTCCAGCAACAAATCAGCCCAGCCACAAAGCCACAAAACCCAAGCAAGTGAACATTCAGAAGCAAAATCAATTAGGGAAATATTTGGTTGCAACCATTTTAAGGATGAGTCCATTTTTTTCTAGGAATGAGTTGTAGAGAAGAGAATATGCCCACATTTCTTGGATGCTTTGGTACTTTACCTCTATATTTAATGAGTAGATCTTTTTATAAGCTTTAAAAAAAAGATTTATGTAGATCTCTAGCCCTGGCACCTTAGTTGATCATTAGCATCTATGCTCTATGCTAAACTTGGAAGAAGTAATTCAGAAGAAACAAAAGAAAACCAAGGCAAAATAGTATAGCAATCACCATTAAAATGCATAATAATATAGGTAGAATGCAATGAACTATCTTGGTTTCAATGGATGGATAAATCACACTGCTCTTAGCATAGAGACAGTAGATTCTAGTTGCAGAGTGTTGCATGAGCAATCTACTGTGGTCATAAAAATAATAACTAGCATTATATAATGCTTACTATGTACCTAGCACTGTGCTAATCACTCTCCAATTATCTCCTTTGATCATCACAACAAGCCAGGTAAGTGGGTGCTATTAGAATCCCCATTTTACAGATGAGCAAACTGAGGTCAAGTAATTTGCCCAGGGTCACATAGCTAGTAAGTGGCAGAGGTGGTATTGAAATTCAAGTCTTCCTGACATAAATCCAGTGCTTTATTCATGGTACCACGGAGCTGCCCCACTGTGTGCTTGCTGTGTTTTTAAGTTTGCTTAATTCTTTTTGCTTTTTTTTCAATAATTAAATGGTTTATTGAGTAATAATTATTTTAAATCATTTAAATTGCATGACCATTTCAATTTTCATATAGTAAAATTTAATATTAGAGGCAGTAATGGATAAATCTATCATCATCTAACATCAATACCATAAAGACCTAGATTAAAATCCTGTGTCTGATACATATAGACTGAATGACACTAGGGAAGTCCCTCACCATTTAAGTGTTCTGGGTACTTTCCTAGGAGCATCAATTCCCAAAAAGAGGTGTCAATCTGAATAGCCAGTAGGAATTTCCTTATCCAGAGAATTCTATATCCCTATCCCATATCCTATATCCCTATCCTTAAAACAATCCATGGTAGTGTTACACCTCCCTTTCTTTTATATTTATTTCAAAGAATGGAAATTCTTCTAGTACCTTAGTCATGAGTACTATCCCACAAAATTTCGGTGGTAGTTATGGGATAGCATGTACCTTCTGGTATTAAAATTTTGAATTTACATTGCTTTATTACCTAGATATCAGGCTTTATGATACAGATACTGAGATGATCTCCAAGATGGTAACTTTAAAGATGTTCACTAATGACTTGTTGGTAATGGCAATCAAAAATATCATGTGCACTTTGAGTTGAATAAGAATAGCAGAACAAAAAGAAACTTGAAATTCAGTGTTTTTTTAGCAAGAGGGAAACTAATTATAATAAGCTAACCTGTCTTAGAGAAGCATTGCCTTGAAGCTCATATAAACTGGACTGAGACATACACTGAAGAATAAAAGTTACCTTGGAGGTAGGATTGTAAAATGGATTTAACTTTTCATGACATCAGAATGAATTCCATCACAGAAGGAAGTTTTAATATCAGAAAGAACAGGGTTAACCAAATCTAGGATAATTAATGAAATGCACTCTCTCCAGTCTGTTCCTAACTATTATAATATCTAAGAATCCAGAGAGGTGTGCTGCATTTAATTTAGTAGTATGCCATTTGTCTGGCTAATGGGATACAAAGTTATCAATAAAAAGATTTCCTCTTCAGTAGATTGATATTTCACAATGTTATCTTAATTAAACAAGGCTTTGATAATTTATGAGCTAACATTTTAAAATATTATAGTTTTTAGTTTTCTATGCATTTAGCAATTACATAGATCTATTAATTTCCAACTCTGATCAAATTGTTTAAAGAAAAATTTTGGAAATAGATGAATTTCTTAGTCAGGAATATATTTCATCTACAAGGCAAAATTATGTTAACAGGAATTCTAGGAATGAGCCACAATGTTTGAATTGGAGGAAGCAGCACAGGGTAGCATCCCTGACAGCTATTATAACAAAGATCTCAGAAACAAAGATCTCATACTAATCAGTTATCATAAATCTAAAAAGAAAAACTTTAGAGCACAAGATCACAAATTTAACACATTAAAAAGTGGTCAAACAGAAACTATGTAATAAGCATCAATGGGGGTTGCAGAACACAGCCTGAACAAAAAGAAGAAAAAGCTTTTGAAAAAATACAATACTTATTCCTATTAAAAATAGTGGAAAGTACAAGAATCAATGTCACATTTCTTAAAATGATAAGAAATATCTATCTAAAACCAACAACAAGCATTATCTGCGATGAGAATAACATTGAAACATTCCCGATAAAGTGAGGAGTATAGCAAGGATGTCAATTATCATTGCTATTATTCAGTACTGTACTAGAAATAATACCTATAGCAATGAGACAAGGAAAGGGACTTGAAAGAATAAAAACAGGCAATAAGGACACAAAACTATCACTATTTCCAAATGGCATGATGTTATGCTTAAAGAAACCTAGAGAATCAACTAAAAACTTAGATAAAATAATTAACAAATACAGCAAATTTTTCAGGAAAAAACCTTACTCATTTGGGTTGGCTAATAACAGAAAAGGAAAATGACAAATGTCAAAAGGGATTTGGAAAAAATTAAGATACTAAAGCAATGTGGGTAGAGTTGTGAACTGCTGTGAGCATTCTGGAGAACATTTTGGAACTGCACCCAAAATGCTATAATGTGCATGCCCTTTGGCCCAGAAATACCACTCCTTGGTATATACCCCACAGACATTTTTTTTTTAAATGTAAAGGACCTATACTTATAGTAGCTCTTTTTGTGGGGACAAAGAATTGGAAATTCAAAGGATGTCAATCAATTGGGGGATGACAAGTTCTAGTATATGATTTTGATGGATTTTATTCTGCCAAAGGAAATGAAGAGTAGGATGGTTTCAGAAAAAAATTAGGAAAATCTATATGAATTCATGCAAAATGAATTGAGTAGAACCAGGAAAGCATTGTACACAGTCACAGCAACATTGTGCAATGGTCAGCTGAAATTCTTAGCTACTCTGTTCAAAACAATGACAAATAATTCCAAAAAATCTCATGATGAAAAAATGCTATCCACCTCCAGAGAGAGAAGTGATGAATTTTGAATGCAGGTTGAAACAGCTTTTTTAAAAATTAATCTCATTTATATTGTTTTGTGTGTATTTTCTTTTGCAACATGGCTAATATGGAAATATTTTTGCATAAATTCACATGTATAATCAATATAAAATTGCTCATCTCTTCTTTTTAAGTTTATTCATGTATTCTCTTTTTTGTTTATTTAGTATTTTATTGTCCCTGATTACATGAAAAATAATTTTATCATTATTTTTAAAATTTTAAGTTCCGCATTATCTCTCTTCCTCCTTCCCCACACCCCACCCCATTGACAAGGTAAGCAATTCAATATAGATTATACATGTGTAGTCGAGCAAAGTATTTCTACAATAGACATGTTGTAATTTGAAACCAAACAAAAAAATCCCTCAGGAAAAATAAAGTTTAAAAAGTTTGCTTCAATCTCCATTCAGACACTATCAGTTCTCCCTCTGGTGATGGAGAGCATTTTTCCTTGTAAATCCTTCAGAGATGCAGTGGATTATTTATTGTATTGCTTATAACAATAATAATACAATTTCTTTTTTGCTTTTTCTTTGGTCCTTATTAATTTGTTTGTTTCCTTTTAGTTTACAAGATTCAATTCCACAATTCCTTGAGTTTCAAATTTTCTCTCCCTCCCTCCCCTCCACCCCCATGACCACATACAATCAATTATAGGATCTGCACATACTTTCAAATTAGACATTAGTCAAGTTATAAAGACGGATTGTATCAGATGGAATGAAATATGGCAAAGAAGAAACAAATCCAAACAAGAAAAAAAAAAAGGTCAGGTAGTTTGCTTCAATCTGGATTTAAACTCAGTTCTTTCTAGTTCTTTCTCTGGATATAGACATCTCTCTCCATCACGAGTCTTTTGGGAATGACTTATATTACTTCATTGCTGAGAAGAATCCAGTCTGTCATAGTTGGTCATCACACATACATTGTGTGTGTGTGTGTTTGTATACAAATATTTCCTGGTTCTGCTCTTCTCAGCCAGCATCAATTCATATAAGCCTCTCCAGGTAGATATGAAGTCCATCTGCTCCTCATTTCTTATAGCACAATAGTATTCCACTACATTCATATACCACCACTTGTTCAGCCATTCCCCAATTGATGGGCACCCCCTTAATTCCCAGTTCTTTGCAACCACAAAAAGAGCTGCTATAAATATTTTTGTACATATGGGTTTTCCTCCCACTTCTATGATCTCTTTGGGATATAACACTAGAAGTGGTGCTGCTGGGTCAAAGGGTATGAAATTATTTATAGCCCTTTGGGCATAGTACCAGATTGCTCTCAAGAATGTCTGAATCAGTTCAAAACTCCACCAACAATGCATTAGTGTTCCAATTTGCCCACATCCTCTCCAGCATTTGTTATTTTCCTGTTTTGTCATCTTAGCCAATCTGACTGGAGAGATGTGGTACCTCAGAGTTATTTTGATTTGCATTTCTCTAATCAATAGTGATTTAGAGCATTTCTTCCTCTGAGAACACCCTGTTCATATCCTTTGACCATTTATCAATTGGGGAGTAACTTTTCTTCTTATAAATTTGACTCACTTCTCTGTATATTTTAGAAATAAGTCCTTTATCAGAGAAATAGGTTGTAAAAATTCTTTCCCAATTTCCCACCTCCCTCTTAATCTTGGTTACATTGGCTTTGTTAATACAGAAGCTTTTCAATTTAATGTAATCAAAATTATCCATTTTGCATTTTATAATGCTCTCTAATTCTTGTTTGGTCATAAAGTCTTTCCCTCTCCACAAATCTGAAAGGTAAACTATTCCTTGCTTTCTGAGATTGCTTACAGTATCAACCTTTAAACCTAGATCATGCACCCATTTAGACGTGATTTTTGGTATATGGTGTTAGATAATGTTCTATGTCCAGTTTCCGCCATACTATATTCCATTTTTTCCCAGCAGGTTTTGTCCAATATTGCGTTCTTATCCCCAAAACTGAGGTCTTTGGGTTTGTCAAGTATATTACTATAATAATTGACTGCTGAGTCTCATGTGCCCACTCTATTCCATTGATCCACTACTCTATTCCTCAGCCAGTACCAAGTAGTTTTGATGACTGCTGCTTTATAATACAGACTAAAATCTAGTATAGCTAGTCCACCTTCCCTAGCATTTGTGTTCATTAATAATAATACAATTTCTAATAGCACAACAGTATTTCCTCACAATCATATATCACAATTTGTTCAGCTATTCCCAAATTGATGGGCATCTTCCTAAATTTCCAATTCTTTGCCACCAAAGCTGCTATAAATATTTTTGGACATATAGGACCTTGTCCTTTTTTAAAAAATCTCTTTTGGGGATACTTACCCATTAGAAGTATTGTGAGATCAAAGAGTATTATGGTTTTATAGTCCTTGGGCATATTTCCAAAGTGCTCTACAGAATAGTTGAACCAGTCCATAAGTCCACCAACAGTGCATTAATGTCTCATTTTTCCGATATTCCTTCCACCATTTCTTCCTTTCCTTTTCTTCCTATTACCCAATCTTCTGGGTATGACAGGACCTCAGAATTGTTTTAATTTGCCTTTCATCAATCAATAATGATTGAGGATTTTTTTAATATGACTTAGATAGCTTTGATTACTTCATCTGAAAACTGTTGATATCTTTTGATAATTTATTAATTGGTAAATGGCTCTTTTTTTTATAAATATTACTCAATTCCTTATGTGTTGGAGAAATTAGACCTTTTATCAGAGAAACTTGCTTCAATTTTTTTCACAGTTACTATTGCTAATTGCATTTCCCTCCTCCTATTTTCCCTCCTCAAAAGTGTTTTGCTTCTGACTACACTCTCCCCCAATCTGCCCTCCCTTCTATCACACCACCTTTTCTTATGCCCTTCTTCTCTTTCTTTCCTATAGGATAAGAGAGATTTCTATGCCCAACTGAGTGTGTATGTTATTCTTTCTTTGAATCAATTCTGTTAAGAAAAAGGATTTACTCACTATCCCTTACCTTGTCCCTCTTCTTCACTGTAAAAGTTTTTTCTTGCCTCTTTTATGTGAGATAATTCACTCCATTCTACCTTTCCCTTTCTTCCAGTGCATACCTTTTTCACCACTTAATTTTGTATTTTTAGGCATCAAACATTCATATTCAACTCAGACCTGTGCCCTCTGTCCACATACACTTCTATCTTCCCTAATAATGAAAAAGTTCTTATGAGTTATAAGAATCATCTTCCCATGTAAGAATGTAAATGGTTTAACCTGAAAAAGTCCCTTATATTTTCTCTATCCTATTTACCTTTTTATGCCACTCTTGAATCTTGCTTTTTTTTTCTATTCACTGTATTATCCCCATTTTATTTATTTTTTCAAATGCTTTATTAATTTCTGGTTTACATCATTCATTTCCACCAGATTTTGAGTTACAAATTTTCTCCTCATTTTTCCCCTACCCACCACCCCAAAAGAGCGGTTCTACAGGATATCCCCTCCTCCAATCTGCTCTCTCCCCTATCTCCCAACATATCCCCTTTGACTATTCTAGTAGGGCATAGTGGATCTCCATTCCCCGGTGCCTGTATACCTTATATACCAATTGCATGTAAAATAGTGTTAAGAAGAGCATATATGTATACACACACACACACACACACACATACATATATACATATATATACATATATATATATATATATATATGTATATATATATATATATATATTTGGTTTTAAAACTTTGAATTCCAGATTCATTTCTTTCCTCCCTTATCACTCACCCTTAATGGGAATATAAGCAATTCAATATAGGTTGTACATATGTACCTAATACAAAACATTACCATAGTAGACATATAGTAAAAGACTGACTATATTTCCCTCCCTCCTACCCCACCTTGCACTTAGTCTATTCTCTACTTTGATCCTGCTCCTTTTCAAAAGTGGGTGCTTCCATCTTCGCTCCCCCCTTCCCCCCCAGCCTGCCCTCCATTCCTTCATCACCCCCTCTCATCCCCTTCCCACCTACTCTCTCATAGGGTGAGATACCCTATTTAATGTGTATGTCATTCTCTCCCTGAGACAAATTCAATGAGAATAAGGTTGACCCATTCCCTTTTGCTTTCCTGATTTTCCCCTCCATTTTAACCATTTTCCCTTGTCTCTTCTATATGAGATAGTTTACCCTATTCTGTCTCTACCCATATCCTCTCATTATATTTCTCTCTCACCTCTTAATTTCACCTTTTAAGTATCATCCTTTCCTATTGTATTGATACTGTGCCCTCTATCTATGTATACCTGTAAACATATATACACATTCACATATGTATTCCTATGCCCATATAACCTCTGATATAGACTATATATGTATATATATAGAATATATATGTATATATAGACTATATATATATGTATGTATGTATGTATGTATGTACGTATGTATGTATTTCTATTCCCTTCAACTACTTTCATAATGAGAAAAGTTTCATCAGTTATATTTATCATTTTTCCATTTAGGAATGTAAATAGTTCAACTTTGATAAGTTCCTTATGATTTCTTTTCTCTGTTTGCCTTCTCATGCTTCTCTTGATTCTTGTATCTGAATGTCAAATTTTCTATTCAACTCTGGTTTTTTCATCAAGAATACTTGGAAGTCCTCTATTCCACTGAATGACCATATTTTCCCTTGAAACATGATACTCAGTTTTGCTGGGTAGGTGATTCTTGGTTTTAATCCCAACTACTTTGACCTCCAGAGTATCATATTACAGGCCCTTCAGTCCCTCACTGTAGAAGCTGCCGGATCCTGAGTTATCCTAATTGTGTTTCCACAATATTCCAATTGTTTCTTCCTGGCTGCTTGTAATATTCTCTACTTGATCTGGGAATTCCAGAACCTGGCCATAATATTCTTAGGAGTTTTCTTTTTGGGATCTTTTTTCAGGAGGTGATCGGTGGATTCTTTCAACCTCTATTTTGCCCTCTGGTTCTAAGACATCAGAACAGTTTTCCTTGAGAATTTCTTGGAGGATGATTTCTAGGTTCTTTCTTTAATCATGGCTTTCAGGTAGTCCTATAATTTTTAAATTATCTCTCCTGGAGCTACTTTCCAGGTCAGTGGTTTTTTCCATGAGATATTTCACATTGCCTCCTATTCTTTCATATCTTTGGATCTCTTTAACAGTATCTTGACTTCTCATAAAGTCACTAGCTTCCATTTACTCCAGTCTGATTCTGAAGGAATGATTCTCCTCAGTGAGCTTTTGATATTCTTTTTACATCTGGCAAATTCAGCTTTTTAAGGCATTCTTCTCTGCATTGCCTTTTTCAACCTCTTTTGCCATTTGAATCAGTCTATTTTTTAAGGTGTTATTTTCCTCAGTTAGGGTGTTGACTCTCATTTCATAATTGTCTTACATCGTTCTCAATTCTCTTCCCAATTTTTCCTCCACTTCTCTTATCTGATTATTAAGTTCCTCTGTGGCATGTAACCAGCTAGTATTTTCATTTGGGGCTTTTGGGGCAGGAGTTCTGACTTCACTGTCTTCCTCCTGTTCCATGCTTTCTCTCTTTTTTTTCCACAAAATAGAAGTCTAATGTTGGATTCTTCTGTTTGTTTTGTTCCCTTTTCCTGGTCATGTTGACACTCAATTATTTGACTTTTGGGCCTGTTGCCACAGTAGGATTCTGCAACCAGCCAGGGAACTTCTGTCCCAAAAGCTGGGGTTTTCTCAGCTGCTGGAGGTATTAGTCGGATGCGCTCTCTGAAGCTTCCCCATGCTCTGGCAAGCTGGTCACAAACCCCAAGACTTCCACCCTAGACCACAGTCCAGATCCAAGCAAGTTAAAGCAAGAACAATTACCCCTCAGACTGTTTGCTTGGTCCCTCTACAGTCTGCAGGCCAGGAGCTGAAGCAGCCATGTGTGGCTGCAGCTGCAGGGCCACTGGGTCTCAGCTGCTTATTGCCCCAGGGGAAAAAACTGATGCACTCCCAACTACTGGTTCCCAAAGTCCACACTGCATTGACCTCTCGCTTTGTCTTTGGCATCTATGTGTTGATAATTCTGGAAACAGCCACAGCAGATCTGAAGTCCCTCCAGCTGGTCATTGTTCAGGCCTGCCCTGGGGCTAAAAGCTCCAGCTTGAGCAGGGCTGGGGTCTGCTCCCACAGCACTGTGCTGGCCACTTCCTGCCAGGCTGTCCTCAGAGGGAGGTTAGCTTCTATGTGTCATTTTATGGGTTCTGTAGCTCCAACGTTTGTTCAGTCTCCTTTTACATGAATTGGGGAAGGTGGAAGCCAGAGCCCCAGGAAGTCCTGTATCTACTCTGCCATCTTGACTCTGCCCCTTGAGTCTTTTTTTAAGTCTAATTTTCTATTCAATTCTGGTCTTTTCATCAAGAATGCTTGAAAGTCCTTTATTTCATTGAATATTCATTTTTTCCAGAAGGATTATACTCAGCTCAGTTGAACTGGTTAGGTACTTCTTGGTTGTAATCCTAACTCCTTTATGCTCTGGAATATCATATCCCAAGCTCTCTTATACTATTGTGTAGAAGCTGCTAAATCTTGTCTTATTCTGACTGTCTTGGCTCCACAATAATTGAATTGATTCTTTCTGGCTGCTTTATTTTTTTAACAATTAATTTGTTTTGTAGGGAAATATATTGATGTGGGGAGGTGCATTTTAACCAAGTCACTTCAATTTTCTATCTTCTTCCTTTTTTGCAGAATAATTTACTTTCATCCACCAGAACAAAATTCCCAAGTTTTCAGAAATTTGTACTTTTCAGTTTGACCCCTTAAAGGCAAGAGTTATGTCTAGAAGGATGTGATCACAGAATCTTCTTTTATTCATTTGTTTCTGTATAGCATGAAGGTAGAATTTATCACAGAGACCAATGCTAACAGTCTTGAGATCCAACCCTATCTGTTTAGCTATTTTCCAGAGATTTTCAGATAGGTGCTATTCAAGAGACTCTCAGCCTAAGTGAGAATGTTCCTGGATACACACAGTAAACACTCTTGAAACTGAAATAGGCATCCTCTCCCTCTTATACAATGATAGCATTTTGTGAAAATATTTTCCTTCTCCTAGTATCAAGATCCTTTTTTCCTAACAGTCTATTCTCATCCTGGTCTCAGATGATATCATCTGATACAGGGTATATTTTAAAATGCCCAATGTCTATGATATTGCCAAAGGGTTGCTCAATATTATTTCCCAAATACAGAAAACTGGGCCTTAAATTGCCTAAATCAGTTTTGAGACTCTGACTGCTTTAACCTGTTTCACAACAGCTAGTATCAAACATGTTAAATTATATCATATAAATAGTATTCTCTAAACTTGGGAAGTATAAACCTAGAAAGGGAACAAGAACTAGAAGCAGATGAAACATAAGTGATACACACACATACCCAGGCAAATCAGCACCAAGCTTATTTTGGGGACTGAGTCCATCAGACCTATTTACCTCACATATCCAGAGCAATTTTTTTTGGAATGCAAACACAGGCCTTGGTTACAACAACCTTAAGTGCCACAGAATCTGGAGCTATGGAAACATAACCAGAATATTACAATGTAGGTTCAGGATATAAGAAGAGAAGAAGGGGTGCGATGGAAGTACAAAACATGCAAGTCTAAAAAGCTAACACATGACAATACTGAATCCAATATAAAGGCTCAGAAAGCCATTGCAAATTCTGCCTAGTCTCTTATATGGCCCCCAATCACAAATCATCTGCAAAGTCCAATTGTCAGAAAAGTAACCACCACTATTTCTAGAAGAGAACTTTTTTCCCCCACATGAAAGAGGCAGCCCCTGGAGTGCTCTCCCCAGAAGCCTAAAGACTCTGAAGCCTTCATGGTGCTGAGCCTTAAAGGCAGAAGTAAAGAGTCCAGGAGAAAGGGAAGAAATCCCAGACTTTCTGAGGCCATCAGAACCAAGCCATCCCTGAATGGCAGTCCCCCTCCTACAACACAGCATAGCTGTTCTCTTCCAGATTCAGAGACAACATGACATAAGGGCTCCAGCCCACCCCACTCTTTTTTCTTCAGAGTTTTTGTTTAGTCAGCCCAGCTCACCAGGAAGGCATTTCCTGTATGGAGCAAAGCTAAGTCTATGCTCAGGATGCATTAGAAAGCCCAAGGCTTACTTCTGAGATTAATTTTATCATGGAGGTGGCATTGCATACTTTTACACTTATTGCAACATTCAATAGAATCTTTCTCCCAGAAATCATGAATAAATAGGAACCTAACCTGCCTATAAAGGAGGGCACACTTCCTGCTTCTGCTCTTTGAGTACAGATACATTCTAGCCCTTCCTTGAAACTCCATAGGGTTTTCTGTTGTTGATTTTCTTCTTTTTAAGGGCAGAGTGAGACCCTCCAGAGATAAACCCTCTGAAGGGATGTGCTATTTTTGCTTAGCGATGGTTTTACTTACCACCACTACCATTTCTTTAAGAGGTAGCAAGTACCTTCTCCAATGAGAACAAAGTGCTTAAACTGCACCTGAAATTGGTTTAAGTTTAGATGATGAGTGGGGGGAAGAGTGTGCACAGATGGCAAAGGATGGAAGAAGGGCAGTAAGATTCAACTGAAACACACGCATACATACACATACACAAACACACACACACACACGCACGCACATGCACGCACACACACGAGCATGTTCACACTCCAGAACCATTCTGGTATTCACATTCAAATTCCATGCTTCTTTAGCCCTCAGCAACTGGACCTCAAGCTTTTCCAAGTGTGATGCCCATGACTAGAAATGGGCACGCCAAAAAAGAACAGTGCCAAAGATGTCAAGAAGTTGTGCAGGGAGCTTTCAATGGTCTAAAGCTTTTAGTTAGTTCTTTAGCTTCTCATAGGGAAATACACCAGATACTCAAAGGCACCCCACTCCCTACAGTCAGAGAGCTCTGCTTGCTGTTTTCAGTCTTTGCCTATCCATCCATTTGGAATTAATTGTGCTGTTTTTCTATCATTTGTAAAAAGAAGTTTCAATTGTTTTCCACTAAAGTTACAAGTGGGAGAGAGTCATCCTGTCCTCCACCAGCACAGTATCTTTCCCAAAGTTATCAGTGCACTGCTTTACAGTGGCCAAGATGCTCAGGAGTCGCTGGTCACTAGCGTCCGGGTGGGAGTCAGAGAACATGGGGGAGATAGAGTCATGAGCCATAGCCAATTTTAAGGCAAACTTAAGTACACCATACTTTAAGTAGTTCATCCTATTCCAGGAAGACCCAAATTATGCAATACTGGAAGAGAGTGGAGAGGATGCTTCTCTCATCCAGCATAGAGTTTCCAAAGCTTTTGGCATTGTCCAAGAGAATAAGTATACTAGCTCCCTCATCATCCTGAAAGCTCTCATAATGATGATGGTCAGTGCTGCCGATCAGATCATCAAAGACAGCAATGTCCACAATATCCAGGAGCCAGGGACCAGAGTCATAGAGAGATGTCTTCTTCACAACATCACAGTAGCTATCATCGTATTTCACCTGGCAAGCTTCCCCTCTCTGTAAGTACTGCCCCATGGGTGTCACTGCTTCTGCAGAGGCCAGACATCTGGAAGCCACAGGCTAACAGAGCCTTGCATTAGGTCTCCATTCACACATGTGGGCTCTGTTTCTCAAGGATAACACTTTTCATAAAAGCAAGTATTCTTAACATAAGGAATGATGAAATATTATCAGAGGAAACTGAGAAGCTCTCTATGTGACACAGAATGAAGTGAGCAGAACAAAAGTAAAAATGTGCTCAGTCACTGCTCTTTAGCAACAGGCTTGATCTCAGTTAGAAGATTCACAAATCTCCCAACTACCAAGGGGGCTTGGAGGAAAACTAAAATTCTGTCCAAGTGAAAGGCTGCAACTTCTGCATTGTGCCTGTCATAACCAGCATATGGGTCCCCTTCGACCACATTGTTTGATTATACCACTTGGGTTTGAAGACAACTTTTTGCCCTCTTTCAAGTGTCAATAAGGCTTTAAGCTGGGTCCCCTTGTAAACTACATCAGCTTTAATGATCTTCTTGTTGGCCATGGCATGAATGATGGCCCCCAGAGCTTGGGGGGGTCTCTTGGGTGAAAGGCCTACTGGTCCTCACGGCTAGCAGCCGAAATGTCCAAGTTGTCAATGAGGAAAACTTTTGTAAAGATAAATATGAGGAGGAGCATGATCAGTAGTACAGCTTGCTGTTTCAGCTTCATGGCAGCAGACTTCCCTTCTCCTTCAGCCCAGGCTCCCTCTTTGGTCAGGGTGAGGATGTGGCAGTTAATGTGGGGAGTTCATGACTATCATTTGAATTAGTCCATCCCATCACTAAAGCATATCCTAGAATTCCTGCCTGCCCCATCTACCCTAGTCATGCTCCATGGCCTAGGCTGAGCATATCCTCACCTTCTCTAGGGAGAGCCCACCTATGGTATCTAGCCACCCATGCTCACTGCTGGCTCAGCTGCAGCCGGGCCATCCCTGGCCCCCTGGTCCCCACACCCACAGTCCCCACATCACCCCTTCATCCCCCTCCTTTCTGGCTACTTTCAATGTTTTCTCCTCAACCTGGGAGCTCTGGAATTTGGCTATAAATTCTATGGAGTGTTCATTTTGGAACCTCTTTTAGGCGGTGATCAATGGACTTTTTTCCATTTCTATTTTACCCTCTTGTTCTGGAATATCAGGGAAATTTTCCTTAATAACTTCTTGAAAGATAATGTCTGGGCTCCTTTTGTGATCATAATTTTCAGGTAGTCCAATAATTTTAAAATTATCTCTCCTGGATCTATTTTCCAGGTCAGTTATTTTTCCAGTCCTTTATGGATTTTATTGTCTTTTATTTTTTCATTCTTTTGGTTTGTTTTATTGTATTTGTAATAAAGTCATTAGCTTCCAATTGCTCCATTCTAATTTTTAAAGACTTTCTTCATTGAGCTTTTGTATTTCCTTTTCTATTTGAGCAATTCTACTTTTTGAGGAGCTTGTTTTTTTTTTTTTTTTCAGTGAATTTTTGTGCCTCTTTTTTCATTTGATCTAATTTGTTTTTAAGGTGATGTGCTTTTTTCAGTATTTTTTGAGTCCCCTATACCAAGCTGTTGAGCTGTTTTTCATGATTTTCTTGCATTGCTCTCATTTCTCTTCCCAATATTTTCCTCTACCTCTCCTACTTGATTTTCAAAATCCTTTTTGAGCCCTTCCAAGGTTTCTTGGAGCTTTGGCTTTGCTATCTTCTTCTGAGTGTTTTGACCTTCCTTGACACCTTAATAGTTACACATTTGTAGCTATCATTAATTGGGTATTTCTCATCCATAAAATGAAGGAGAATACTATTATATATTACAAAGCAGGACCTGCAAATATGCTGCTTACAAGAACCCTGCTTGAAGCATGAAGACACATAGAGAGTTAAATTAAGGTATTAGAGGGGGGAAATGTATGCTTTATCTCAATTTTTTTTAAAAGATCCCTTTGAGGGGCGGCTAGGTGGCGCAGTGAGTAGAGCGTTGGCCCTGGAGTCAGAAGGACCTGAGTTCAGATCCAGCCTCAGACACTTAATGCACACACAAAACAAAAAACCTAGCCGTGTGACCTTGGGCAAGTTACTTAACCCCAATTGCCCACCAAAAAAAAAAAGCAAAAAAAAAAAAAAAGATCCCTTTGGCAAACTTGTGGTATGTATGAACTCCTCATTATAATGGTTTTAAATAATTGAAAGGAATGCAAAAATCCAATTGTATGTTAATGGAATAAAGATGTATTTTTCCATCTAAATTGCCAGATGAAATCTGTTCACAGATCCTGGGTCAAGAATCTCTATTTTGGTGGTAAGACTACATTTGCAGCTATTGATGGAATTGTGGGCATTTAATCTAGAAAAGAATAGTGAAAGGGGCGGCTAGGTGGCGCAGTGAGTAGAGCACCGGCCCTGGAGCCAGAAGGACCTGAGTTCCGATCCTCAGACACTTAACACACACACAAACAAAAACCTAGCCGTGTGACCTTGGGCAAGTTACTTAACCCCAATCACCCTCCAAAAATAAAAAAAAAAAAGAATAGTGAAAGAGCCATATATTCATGATCTTTGAGCATTGTAAGAACTTTCGAATGGGGGAAAGTAGAAGAATAGGACCACAGATTTATGACAGGAATGGATACTAGAAGCCACCTAGCATAGTACCTATATTCTGTGATAATTTGGATAGGAAAACAAGTTCCTTGAAAGCTAAGTAACTATATTAAATGAGTAAAAAGTGCTTTAGAGCTGTAACTTTGGATGAAGGTCACAGTGGGTAAACATTTTTATTAGTATTATAAGGGTAAGATTAATAAATATAATTATTTCAAGTTTACTTTTAAATTAACCTACTCATATCTCTATTTACTTCACTTTATGAATTATGGAAAACGCACAGCACCAATTAAAAATTTGGTGTTTGATCTGTCAAGTTAATTCTTAAATTCTAGTCCTTCTAATGTTAATCAAATGGAAGAACTCCCTAACCGTTAGAATTCTGTTATTGTTGTTGCTGTTGTTGTTTAAATTGGACTCAGGGGTTTCATACTGTAACACATTGTGTGTTACTAGACACGTGTACCAGTGTCTGTGCGTTCCTTTGTCAGCGATGTTGTGGGAGGGAATAAAGTACTGAGTAACAGGTTGTTCTAATTCTGAGTCTCTGATATTTTAATATGGGTGTATGACTCGTGTGTGTGTGTGTGTGTGTGTGTGTGTGTGTGTTCTAGATAAGAGAAGACAACACAGAGAAGTGGAAAGAGTACTAACTCTCGAACCTGAGAACCGAGGTTCCAATTCCACCTCTTATATATGCTATCTATGCAACCTTGGAAAAAAACACAAATTATAAGTGTCTCAATTTCTGCACCTGTGAAATAAGGGACAGGCCAGCCAATCCTCGAGGTCTCTTTAGGTTCTCATAATCCAATGAGCTATGTTGAAATTTGTAAAAAGTGAACACATTTGTGGAATTATAGATTCTGAGATAGAGGGGAATTCAAAGGCCATGTAGTCTAACCTTTTTCATTTGACAAATGAGGAAACTGAGACCACAAGTGGCTAATAATTTCCTAAATATCATACAGTTAGTAAGTGGCAGAGCTGGGATTCAAACACAAGTCCTTGGAATCCATATATAGTATTCTTTCTGAAATATCTCTACTATCTTCCTGGAAACTTCAAGTGTGAAACCCATCATGCTTCTATATAAGGTCTAATTTTTCAGGAGCATGGAAATTTTGAGGAAAATAATATTTCATTAACTATAAAATTTCCAAATGCTGATCACCTCTTACTTTCTTATTTGCACACTGGTGTTTTTCATTGTTTGCAGGAATGAATATGATTGAACAGACACAAATTTTCATTGAGGATCATTTTTTAAAATCATACTTCTATATTTATAGAAATCAAAATATTAAAGAGAAATATATGTTTCACTCAAACACACACAGATATATACATACACAGAGAGAGGCTTAAAGCAAAACCAGAGCCTGGAGATATAGACATCATACATATTTTACAGCTGATTTTCTGTTGAAGAAATATACAAAGTGGCCTTCTCTAAAAAACTGTCTGAACCATTTTCAAGATGTGCTGGTTTGGTCAGAGATAAGATAGGGAAATAAAGCCTGCCTGCCAAGTTTTTATCCCCACTGTCTT
Organism: Gymnobelideus leadbeateri; assembly: GCA_011680675.1. NCBI lineage: Eukaryota > Metazoa > Chordata > Mammalia > Diprotodontia > Petauridae > Gymnobelideus > Gymnobelideus leadbeateri. Next base: position 33,749 of record WOXC01002170.1, on the reverse strand, counting down.
TTCTCATCAGTATGCTAAGGGTTTTTTCTTCCTTGCAGTATCTTTGTCACTTTTCACATTTTAACACCTAGCTATCAAGTTTTCCATAAATGCAATCACACTAGGAGCACCCTCATCTGCATGTGTCAAAAAGAAGATATAAAAGATGTATATTTCATGACATAATAATATTCTACAAATTCCATAATGGAATTCAGCAACCTTTAGAAGCTTTTTTTTTTTCACTTCATTCAGGCTTATCTATTAGTTGGATGCATTTCCCCAGCCCACAACCCACAGTGGGTATCAAAAGGCTGATTTTTTCCTATATTCTTTCCTTGTCCTCTCCCCTAACTATCTACCTCCACATAGAATCTATATATCTGGATGTCAAGGTTAAAAGATGTCTCCTTTTCATTGTTTCAATGAAGGGAAAATGCATCTTGCTTGGTTCTTTAATTTCCTAGTCTATAGATCCAGCAATGAAGGAATCACTGGAATAGGTAATTGTTGTTGTTTTTTAATTGTTAAAAATATAAGCTGATATTTTAAAATTTCTTTATCCCTTCCACTTCTTAACTTGAACCAAAATCTCGACCTGGATAAACACTTGGGTTTGTTCATGAAGTAGCATTAACCTCTAACATGATCAGAAATACAAAGTGACACGGAAAAAATAACAGAGCAAGCATTTAATAAAGAACTGCTGAATTCAATTGAATCTTGATGTCTTGGTTCATAACAAGAGATATGATTTTCCTCAACAAGTGTATGTACAGAATTCGCAAGATAAACTTATCTCAGAAAAAAAAAACTTTTTTATTAAGTGAGTATTATAAAAGTAGGAAATTGTAGAAATGGCAGAAATTTTTAAATAAGATTAAAGGAATAGAAGAATTAAGCACAATTTTTACTCTTTTTCTTTAATGGCTCACTTGATTTTTATACAACAGCTACGTATCCATTAATTAATTAATTCATTCATTCAGCCTACAATCCTTTATTTTGGTCCCCCAATTAGTTTAAGTCTTACCTTGTCTCCCCTACCTTATCATGAAGAGCCTCTATTGCTAAAGTCCTCTAGGGGGACTTAACTAACCAGGTTCTCAACAAATAGTTTTGGCATTAGAACTTATGTTTGTATTTTACCTTGGAGGCTCTGAAAACATGTATTCTTAGACTCCTGCAAAAGGAAAAAGTCTATGTTCACAGTATATTTTTGTATGTAAGGAGATGTGAAAGCTTATGGTCTCCTCACACTACCTCTGGGAATAAAATCTTTAAAATGCTTCTTATTCTCTCACTTTAATAAGGATCATTTCCGAATAGCACAAAAGGAAACCTGCTTTTCAACAAAAGACTTCCCTCCTCAATCCTTATACCATCTTTACATATGTGAAACTGATTAAAACACATTCAAACACAAGAATATTACTATAAAATGCAAAATCATAATTCAGCCTTTAATCACAGGCTGCTTTGAGAACAAACTTCCTAGACCTTGTGAACTTGGATGGGAAAAAACATTACACCCTTATTTTCAGTAACTTCTTTTTTTAAATGCTTTATTAACTTCTTATTTACATCATTCATTTCCATCAGATTTTGAGTTACAATCTTTCCCCATTTTTCCTCTACCCACCACTCCAGAATAGCAGTCCCACAGGATATTCCCTCATCCAATCTGCACTCTCCCATCTCTTCTCCCATACCCCTTTTGACTTTTCCAGTAAGGCAAAGTGAATCCTCATGCCCCAATGCCTGCATATCTTATCTCCCAATTATATGCACTATAGGATTAATCTTAGTATTTATACATTTTTTAATTTGGTTTTAAAAGAAAGATAAGCAACTCATTATATACTGAATATGTGTAGCTATGCAAAACATTACCATAGTAATGGTACCATTTTACCATTGTAAAAGACTGACTATATTCCCTCCCTCCTATCCCACCTCCCACCTGTTCCACTTTCCACTTTGGTCCTGTCCCTTTTCAAAAGTGGGTGCTTCCAACTCCCCCCCCCCAGCCTGCACTCCATTCCATTAACCCCCTTCTCATCCCCTTCTCCCCTATTCTCTTGTAGGGTGAGAAACCCTATTTAGTATGTATGTCATTCTCTCCCTGATCCAAATTCAATGAGGATAAGGTTTTGCCTTTTTGCCTTCTTGTTCTTCCCCTCCCTTGTAACCATTTTCCCTTGCTTCTTCTATATGAGATAGTTCACACTATTGTCTCTACCCATCTCCTCTCATTATATTCCTCTCTCACCTTTTAATTTCACCTTTTAAATATCATCCCCTACTATTAAATTTGACCAATGTCCTCTATGTATACCTGTAAACATATATATACACATTCACATATGTATTCATATGTCCATATACCCTTCTTCAACTATTTTCAAACTGAGAAAAGTTTCATCAGTTACAATTATCATTTTCCCTGTAGGAATGGAAATAGTTCAACTTTCATAAGTTCATAATGATTTCTTTACCCAGTTTACCTTCTCAAGCATCTCTTGCTTCTTGTATCTGAATGTCAAATTTTCTATTCAACTCTGTTTTTTTTTCCTCAAGAATGCTTGAAAGTCCTCTCTTCCACTGAATGACCATATTTTTCCCTGAAACATGATACTCAGTTTTGCTGGGTAGGTGATTCTTGGTTTTAATCCCAGCTCCCTTGCCCTCTGGAATATCATATTCCATGCCCTCCCATCCCTCAGTGTAGAAGCTGCCAGATTCTGTATTCTCCTGATTGTGTTTCCACAATACTGAAATTGTTTCTTCCTGGCTGCTTGTAATATTCTCTTCTTTATCAGGGAATTCTGGAACCTGGCTGCAATATTCCTAGGAGTTTTCTTTTTGGGATCTTTTTCAGGAGGTTATTGCTGGGTTTTTTTCAACCTCTATTTTGCCCTCTGGTTCTAAAACATTGGGGCAATTTTCCTTGAGAATTTCTTGAAGGATGATTTCTAGATTCTTTCTTTTATCATGGCTTTCAGGTAGTCCAATAATTTTTAGATTGTCTCTCCTGGATCTATTTTCCAGGTCAGTGATTTTTCCCATGAGATATTTCACATTGCCTTCTATTCTTTCATTTGTTTGGATCTACTTAATAGCATCTTGATTTCTCATAAAGTCACTAGCTTCCATTTGTTCCAGTCTAATTCTGAAGGAATGAATCTCCTCAGTGAGCTTTTGAGATTCTTTTTCCATCTGGCAAATTCAGCTTTTTAAGGCATTCTTCTCCTCATTGCCTTTTTCAACCTCTTTTGCCATTTGATTTGGTCTATTTTTAAGGTGTTATTTTCCTCAGTCAGGCTGTTGACTCTCATTTCATACTTTTCTTGCATTTTTCTCATTTCTGTACCCAATTTTCCCCCCACTTCTCTTATCTGCTTCTTAAGGTGCTCTATGGCCTGTAAACAGCTTGGGGCTTTTAGTGCAGGATTTCTGACCTCACAGTCCTCCTCCTATTCCATGCTTTGATCTTCTTTGCCCCCAAAATAGGATTCTAATGTTGAATTTTTCTGTTTATTTTGTTTCCTTTGCCTAGGCATGTTGCCACTCAATTACTTGACTTTTGGGCTTGTTGCCACAGTAGGACTTTGCCACCAACCAGGGGAGCTTCTGTCCCAAAAGCTGGGGTTTTCTCAGCTGGTGGAGGTATTAGTTGGGTGCCCTCTCTGAAGCCTCCCCATGTTCTGGCAAGCTGGTCACACACCCAAAGACCTCCACCCCAGACTGCAATCCAGATCCAAGAAAGGTAAAGCAAGAACGATTACCCCCCAGACTGATCACCAGATCCCCCTACAGTTCACAGGCCTGGAGCTGAAGCTGCAACATGGCAATATGGCACAAGCTGCACCAGCTCCTCAGAGGTTTCTCGAGCCTAGGGGAAAGAGGCCAAGCACTCTCCCAACCAGTCCCAAGTCCATAGGACACTGACCTCTCACTTTGTCCTAGGCATCTATGTGTTGATAATTCTGGAAACACCACATCTGCTGGTGTTCTGGGGTCCCTCCAGCTGGCTGCTGGCCCAGCTGCCCTGGGGCTAAAACCTCAGACTCACACAGACCTGAGCTCAGCTCCCAGAGTGGCCAGCTGAGCTGGCCACTCCCTGCTGGTCTGCTGGGCTGCAGGGCTATGGGAGGAGGAGGTTAGCTTCTCTGTGTCATTTTGTGGCTTCTGGAGCTCCAGAGGTTGTTCAGAGTGCCCCTATTACATAATTTTGAATTGGTGTGGGTGAGAGCTCCATGGAAGTGCAGTTTCTACTCCCATTTTCAGTAACTTCTTACTGAAAGTAAGCATTTTTTCCATTATTTAGAAACATTACCTGCTTAAAGGGGCTATGGACTTAAACCTGACAAAGAGGTCCATGATAATAACAACAAAAGATTAGGAAACCTGATCTCATAAAGCACCCTATAACTATTCACATATCTTCACTTCTAATGACTGTTGTTGCTCAGTCATTTCTCAGTCATATTCAACTCTTCAAGACCCCATTTGAGATTTTCTTGGTGAAGATGCTGGAGTGGCTTACCATTTCATTCTCCAGCTCATTTTACAGGTAAAGAAACTGAGTCAAACAGTGTTAAGTGGCTTGCCCAGGGTCACACAATTAGTATGTGTCTGAAGTCAAATTTGAACTCAGGCTGGTGAGTCTGACTTCAGGCCGGTATAATATACTCTACCTACTGTGCCACCTAGCAACCCCACCAATGATTACTACTTTCCCTGAAGAAAAAGAAAAAAAATATTTTATGTGCCATCTGAAATAAATGAAGTGGGAATTTTGCTCCTTTCATTATCCTTCATGTCTTTCTTCTGTTCCTTTCATTTCTCATGCCTCTCCTTTGCTAGACTCTATGCTTCCTTCTGTAGCCTAGGGAAGCATCTGTATTTCTACAACTTTACTTTTATTTTATTTTTTGCAAGGATCAGTGGGGAGTGGTTGGGTGAGTGGATGAATGGATGAAAAACTATGTATATTAGGTGATTAATTAATGTCAAAGTCTTTGCTAAGCTTGGAGATAACAAGTACAAAAACAAAGGCAGTCTCTGGACTCTAGGAGTTAGCTGAAAGATGTGGAGGAAAGAAGAACATTCTTGGAAGGTCATTAAAAGTATGACTAATTTTTACAAATTGCATGGCTACTTTTCCCTGAAAACAGGAGAAAAAGCCCTGAAAGAACTTTCCGTGTTCTTTACAGAGCTTACAATTCATATATATGTGATATGAGGGTCAATACCCAAAAGCCCACCATTTTCCATGAATCAGATGACCCATCTGGCAGAACTGGTATAACACTTCACAAATACTTGCATATTAAAAATGATAGCAAGTTTGACACCTCCACATTCACATGTACTGTGGAGAAACATTTCAAAGAATGGAAAACTTAATGAACTATGAGTTTAAAGCTATAACATCTTCAAAGGGCAAAGACGACACTTGCATGATGTAGAAGCCATAGTCGGTAGATATCCCATGCTATATAAAGTTTAGGTTAGAAGTGCTCTTTTTCGGGTGGCTAGGTGGCGCAGTGAGTAGAGCACTGGCCCTAGAGTCAGAAGGACCTGAGTTCGGATCCGGCCTCAGACACTTAACATACACACAAATAAAAACCTAGCCGTGTGACCTTGGGCAAGTTACTTAATCCCAATTGCCCTCCAAAAAGCAAAAAAGAAAAAGAAGTGTTCTTTTTCCATATAAAATACAATTCATTCAAATGCCTTTGAATAAAGACGTTCTACCCCTAAGGACCATAAAAGATTGTAAAAACTTGGAATAATTCCAATGATAGTTCTAATAGGGGACTAATTTAGAATATGTTCCCCTATTCATCGGTGTAATTCCTTCCATAGCAGTAGATTGAAAACACAATATGCAACAATGGATTCAATTTTCTAATTTGTAAAATAAAGGTGTTGACTATGAGTTGTCCAATGTCTCCTTCTGCTCCTCCAGGTCTTCTAGGACCTTGCAGATCTACAGTGATAGAATTGCTGTCCATTAAAAACTGAAGTTCTCTTCTGATGATGCTTCCTGGCTATGAATTACACAATACCATTTTCTCTGAACAATCAAAATTGGGAGTGACCCAAAGGTCAATGGAGAAATGAAGGGTAGTTGTATATACACTAAAATCTATTACCAGTGATGACTTGCAGAAAAGTATCAACATGAAGGATGTTATTCTGGAAATGATAAGAACTAGAAGTGGGTCAGCCATATGATGAGAGACAGAGATAGAGAATAGTCCAAAATCTACACTAGTAACAAGAGAATCTTAAAAGTTTTAAAGAAAAACCATCAGCATGTTGTGTAAAGGATTAAAATGGTTCATAAAAGGTCATCAACAAGAATCAGGGAAAACAAAGTATGAATGGGCTGGTATCAATGCCATACTATTACAGCATTTCTATCAGGGATTTTCATTTTTTCATTAAAAAAAGTTTACCTTTTTTATTTTTGAGGAAACTAAAAACCCTTTGGAAAATGTTAAATTTCAGTTAGAAGTTAGTGAATATAAACATATTATTTTTCCCCACCGAGGTCTGCAGACCTCTTAAAATCTATCCACAGACAATGAGTTCATTATCCCTGACCTATATAGATGAGATCACAAATTAATTAAATTGCGATTCTTACTCTCCTCCAATCCAACAAATATGTATTAAGCAGCTTCTGGGAAGAAGAGGTATACAGTTTATATGAGACCTAGTTTCTAATGGAGCATACAATTGAATAAAAAGCTATCATAAATATACTGATAGTCAAAATAATAGTTCAGAAGCATAATATTATGAAAGAAATTGTTTGTGAGTCCTTATTAAAGGAAACTTATGATCAATAAATACACCATGGCTTCATTAAGAACAAGTTATTTCAGAATAATATCAATTCCTTTTTAAGAACAGGGTTACTAATTAGGGGGAATCAATGGAGTTGATATACTTGATAAAGTCTATAATGCTGTTCGGAAAAGGTAAAGAGGAGTGATCATGATGATACTATATAGGCAGGAGGATTCAAAATTGATTGATTGACAGGGTTTAGTAACTTGTTATCCATGGATCAATGTCAGATTGAAGGGTCATCTCCAGTGTCCTTGATCTTATGCTGGTCAAAATGTGTTTTTTTCTAAAGTAATTGTTATTGGTATCATTGGCATGACATGCTTAGCAAATTTGCATATGATACAAAGCTAAGAGGGATTGCTAACATGCTTGATTGAAAACAGTCAATATCTAAAAATAAAATTTAAAAAACAAATCACAATTGCAACAGCATTAACAACCAAACAAGCTAGAAACATGGGTCAAACTTAACAAAAAAAAACAAATGTGAAAGCATAAAATCTGACACATGGGTTCAAAGTATCAACTACTCAGATTTCAGATGGTGAGGAATAACCAGGTAATATTTTGAGTGATAGCTATCCAGAAATTTTAGTGAGACTAAAATTTTAGTGAACTACAATCTCAATATAAGGCAGTAATAGAACATCACAATGGAAAGAAAAAAAGATAATATGATTTCAGATTGAATTAAGAGAAACATAGTGTTCAAAATGAAGGATATGTTGCTCTATCTCTAGTATATGTTGATCAGATTAAATCAAGAGTGTTGTACTTAACTCTGTGTAGAGCATTTTAGAGAGAACATTGAGAAACTGACATGACAGAACAGTAAAGTGAGAATTAGGGTGGTGTGAGGAAAATAGTATTAGCTGTGGAGAGAAATTGCCTGACTCTGCTATCTGCCATTTGCTTGACTTTGGATCAATTATTTCACATCTCTGACCTTCCTTTTTCTCATCTATAAAGTGCGGCACTTGACTAATTGACTTCTAGGTCCCTTTTAGCTTGAAATTTATGAAATGGAAAAAAAGTTGACCAAGATGCTGGGGACCCTGGTAACCATATCATTTTATGATCAATTGAAGTCATTTGCGATACTATGAGAGATTTGGTCACTGAGTTTTAAATATCTGATTTCCTATCATGCCTCTAATACATATTAACCTCTCAGTGCAATCAGACAACCCTATATCAAAATATATAGCAAAACAAAAGAGAATCAAAAGAGAATATTTTCTCACATGGAATTCCTTATCATGAAATCTTAGGTCTACACAATAAATGAATGATAATAGACAAATAAGTAAATGATTGAACAAATAGATGAATAAATATACAAATGAAAAATAAATTAACGAATATATGAATAAATAAATCAATAAATAAAAAATTAGTAAATGAAAATATAAATATATAAAGATGTGATAAAGAGCATTATATTCTTTGTTCTATATCCCAATTAATCTTTATTCCCTTAACTTTTGTCTCTAGTTCTCAATTACTTTTGTATTAAGTTGTAGTTTTTAAGTTCTTTAGATTGCTATATTAAGTCTACATATTCCAAATGCATTTATAAACAAAATGGTAGGATTTCTACTTTTTTTTTTATTTGAGGCAACTTTGTACATCTTATCTACTAATTCAGAGACACATTGTAATGTGGAGAGAATTCTTACTTCAGGAGTTCCTCCATAGAATTGAAATCACAGATCTATTGTAGATTTTTGGACAGGGTCTGGAGCATGTACAGATCCAATCACGCATATTTTTTGATGCAAATTTACCACAGGAGGAATTGGGGGAGCCTGCTTCCAGGAGATTCATAATGGATTGTAGGGGGAATGCTGTGGGAAAAGTCTGTAGAACTTGTAAACCTCCTTTAATTTGTTCCATTGTGAGCTAACCACCTGGTGAATGGGAAACTCTTGGATTAGATGCACTGATATGCAAAGGCCTTACCCACATATCTCTCTTGCCTTTCTCTTTTCAGCTGTTTAATTTATCAAATTCTTTCCTCCACAGGTCTGGTGATAGAACATTAAGTAAGGTAGAAATTTAGTCCTTCTCTCCTCTGATGCCACAGAACCTTCATAAACAGGGCGTAGACCTTGGTCTCTGCATTCATTTTCTTTTTGGGTGAAGTATTTGGAGTCTTTGACGTTATTAGTATGAAAAACCAGAGGGGTGCCCTTGAGAATCTGGTTTCAATGAAGGTGAAGCATAATGCCCCAATGGAACAAAAAACAACCTTCTGGAATGACCTTTTGGACCAACATCCATGGAAGTTGGTGCAAAGACTCATTTGGCAAGCACACTGAACTGGACGTGAACTTTGTGAGTCCAATGCAATATAAGAACTGACCTAAATTTTAGCCTTCTCTCCCCAGATACAAATGATATGTAAAGAAGTGTATTAAGTGATTAAGTGTATTCCTCCTGAGGTATGAGGGATGAATGTACATTTGTTCTGTCCATATCTATGAAGTAAATATCTCTTTATAAAAGTAAATGTAGTGACTGGCACCTAAAAATGGAAGGCATGTAGCTTGTGAGGATTCTGGCTGATAACAGTAGAGAAGAAAGACCTCATCAACCCTTCTGGGTGACCTAGATCCTTGAGGGGCAGATATAGTGATCTTGGCCTTAAGAAAGGGAGTTAGAGCATAGTTATTACATTCATATAATGACCTTTTATGAAATTAAGAAAAAGATAAAATTGAATATGGTAGACTACTGTTATTTCTTAATTTATTTTACTTTTTAAATCAAAGTAAAAAAATCATAGGTCTACCTAACATTAAAGCTTTGGAAAGCTATGGGTTTTTATTTAGTTTATTCTTCTCTTGAAATCAAAGCTTTTATAGTTGCTTTCAAGATTCCTCATCAAAACCTGTTTCATTATTCAACAGTGCTTTAAGGAAATCTTTATCTTCATTAACTATTTCTGTATTTGTGTATGGAAATACAATGGTATTGATGAATTATGAATGGAATGGCTGGCTTTGTTTGGGTAAAGAGGGAAGAGACATTTGTGTTTAATGGCTGGACTCTAGGCATTCCGAGGAATTTTGAAATGTACTGCCTGCTCTTAATTTCATTAAGTCAGAATCTGAAATGATTTTGAGATATTCCAGGGGTAAAAAAAGATGAGATTAATTAGGAATTGGAGTGGCTTAATGCAAGGAAACCAATTAATAGGCTACTGTCACAGTGCAATCAAAGAATATTAGAAACCTTAACAAGGTTAGTGTTTTCTTTGAGTGAAGCTAAGGAGACAGATGGAAGAAATGTTAGGGAGGTAGAATCAACAGTGTTTGGAAAAATATTTAACATGGCAGGATGATGGCAAAAAAAAGTTTAGAATGACCTGAAGTTTTAAACCTGGGTGACTAGAAGGATGCTGGTCCCCTCAATAGATAAAGAAAAAAATTAAAAGAATATAGGATTGGAGAAGAAAGATAACAAGTTCACTGAGTTCAATTCAAAACACATCTTTTTTTTAATCAGGAACACACTTAGGGACTAGAAACACAAAGAGAAGAATGAAACAGCCCCTCCATCAAGGTATTCATATTTATTAAACTATTAGATTTTCAGTTGAACAAGATGATAAGAGTTAATCTAACCCTCTCATTTTGCAAATGAGGGAATTGAGGCCCAAACAGGTAAGTGGCAGGTTTAAAGTCCCATCGTAAGTAGTAGAGCAATGATTACAAAGCAGGTGCTCTGCTATAAAGCCAGGGTTCTTCTCACTACCCCAGGCTGTCTTTTTCTTTATGGATAAGCACAACTGGAGATAATTCCAGGTGAAACCTAATGGCTAGAAGGGAACTCAGAGGCCTTATGGTACAATATCTACTGACGCATCCCATTTACCAGGTTCACAGAAAATCATCACCCAGTCTCCACAGAACAATGTCTAGGAACAAAGAGTTCATTACCTATCAACTACTCTACTATATCAATGTTGCTTCAGTAAAACTATTTATTCTATCCCCTAAAGAACAATCTATCTTAAAGAAAAATGCATGCTGACAAAATAGAAACATTTGAAGTTGCAGATCTACGATTTCCTGTTCTATTTTAGGTATGACACTCTTAAAGGACCAAAAAGGGGAAACTCTCCTTGTCTTTGCTCTTAGATGCTTTGCATCATCTTTGCAAGGTAGCTTGGAAATGAGATTTAGTTCAGAGAATTTTTAACTGGCAGTGGAAGCCTACCAGTTTAAAATCCCAAAGGCATTAACATAATCAACAGCAATAACCATGAGATAGGTGATATTTCTGAGGTGTTTTAACCTTTTAACCTTTGGAGAAAAATAGTGTTTCATTTTGATCCTTAAAACATCCAGTGAGACAAATACTACAGGTATTATTGCCCCATTTTATAGATCAGAAACCTAAGGCTCAGGGGAGTTTAATTGTCTTATCCACAATCACAGAGCTGGCAAACCTAAACTTTAATCAGCTGTATGATTTGAATCCATGTCTTTTCAAATCCCAAGTTATTTCACTGTGCCACACTGATTTCCAAGAACTTGAAGCCTACAGAGTTTGATTCAACTAGAGATGGAGAACCCAGAGCTTCGAGGCCACATGTGGCCCTCTAGATCCTCAAGTGTGGCCCTTTGACTGAATCCAAACTTCACAGAAGAAATCCCCTCAATCAAAGGATTTGTTCCATAAAATTTAGATTCAATCAAAAGGCAACCCCCAAGGACTTAGAAGGCCACATGTGGCCTGGAGGCCACAGATTCCCCACCCCTGGACTAAATGGTTTCATTTGCACAGGGTTTGAAGGCAACTACCTTCTATGCACTGGGTAAAATGAAGAAAGACTACACTTGTAAGGATGTATAGATCAAATTATTTATCTTTTGTTTAAAAAGAAGGCTATCCTTTCTTTACAACTGTATTTGAGCCTCCTAAAATATTACATATTACATCTGGCATACTACAATGGTGTCAAACTCAAATAGAAAGGCATCCTGATCTGTTGGCCATATATTCATTTAGAATAACCACAAGTAAATATTTTCTATGTTATACTATAATTTTGTTGATTTTGTTAAGCATCTTCCAATTACATTTTAATTTAGTTCTTCTTGACTCTTGCCCTCTAAGTTTGACACTTCTGGCATAGCGGCACAAGAACCAGTGTCAGAATCAGGAAGATTCAGATTTAAAGCCCTGTATCTGTCACACACAGACTGTGTGTACCTAGGCAAATTATTAAACTCTCACTGGCCTGGGCAATTCTTTAAGACTAAATTATCAAGCAAAGGCTAATCTATACTGAGGGAAGAAGTTTCCTCGTTGGGAATTCTTTATATCAAATAATCACAGGTCTGATCTAAAATAAGTATCTCCTTTGGGAGATTATCAATTCATAGGTTTTATTCAACAAGAATTTATTGGGTTAATTATATTAATTATTAAATTAAATATTAATTATACAGAGCATCCTCCTAGGTGTTCAAAACAGCCAGGGAATTAAATTCCATTGTTTTTGTTTTAGTAAGGGAGTAAACTTGACCCAAACTGATTCATCACAATCTATCTCTCCTTTCCCCCAAATTTCCTTTCTTTTCTCTTAAAAAGACCTTCTCTGGAAAACCTTATATAATCTATTACTTTTTTTTTAATCTTTCATTAAAGAGTCCTCTTTTTTGCAGGACAGAGGTGAAATAATTGATGATACAAACAGATATTTATATGTGCATGTATTTTTGTCACCTGTAACCCTTATATCAGATTCTACTGGTTAAAAAAAATGAGGTTGAGGCCTAGCTGTGTGACCTTGGGCAAGTTACTTAACCCCAATTGCCCTCCAAAAAAAAATGAGGGTGGGTGGGCTAAGCACACTTTGTTGAACCATTAACCTCTCTACTGACCTTCAGTCCTGCATATTCATCTGCTTTTTAAATATTTTAAACTTTAGGTTCTGTATTGTCTTAAACTCAACATATCCAAAATCAAATTCATCTCCACCTGCCACAAATCCTCCCATCTTGCAAATGTACCCATTTCTTCTGAGGGTGTCATCAAACTCACAGTCACCCAGCCTCAAAAATTAAGTGTAATCTGGAGTCAAGATAGTGGAGTAGAAACGGGACTTCTGCAGGGCTCTGGCTCTCACCTCCTCTAATTTATGTAAAAGGCGATTCTGAAGAAACTCTGAGCTACAGAACCCAGAAAATGACACAGAGAAGCAAACCTCCCACTGAGGACAGCCTGGCAAGCCAGTAGGAAGTGATGAGCACAGCGCTCTGGAGCTAAGCCAAGTCCCGCAAGCCTGAGATTTTACCCCAGCATGGCCTGACCAGCCCCAGTTATAAGGACTTCAGATCACCAGAAGCTGTGGTGGTTTCCAGAATTATTAACCCATAGATACTAAGGACAAAGTGAGAGGTCAGTGCAGTGTGGACTTTGGGATCCAGTAGTTGGGAGAGTGGTTGGCCTTTACTCCCTGGAGGGAGCAGCTGCTAAGGCACCATGGCTGGGAAGCCACAGCCATGTGGCTACTTCAGCTCCTGACCTGCACATTGTAGGAGGACCAAGTGACCAGTCTGAGGGGTAATTTCTCTTTCTTTAACCTGCTTGGATCTGGATTGCAGTCTAGAGTGGAGGACCTGGGGTGTGGGAACAGCTTGCCAGAGTGTGTGGAGGCTTCAGAGAGGTCAAACAACTAATACCTTTGACAGCTGAGAAAATGTCAGAGATTTTGTAAGAAGCCACCCTGTCTGGTAGCAGAGTCCTACCGTGGCAAAATCCCCAAAAGTCAAGTAACTGAGTGGCAACCTGAGTAAATGAGGGAAGCAAAGCAAGCAGTGGAATCCAACATTAGACTCCTATTTTGGAGAAGCAATCCTTGAGAATTAGATTGGAGCAAATGGAAGCAACTGACTTTATGAGAAATCAAAATGTTATTAAACAGATCTAAGTAAATGAAAAATAGAAGGCAATGTGAAATATCTCATTGGGAAAACCACTGACCTGAAAAATAGATTCAGGAGAGATAATTTAAAAATTATTGGACTACCTGAAAGCTATGATCAAAAAAAGAATCTAGAGGCTGCGGCCACCACAGCCCGTGTGTCGCCTGGCCCCACCATGGAGCCCGGGCCCCCGGCCATCCAAGAAGGTTGGTTCTGGGAGACGTGCAGCCTGTGGCCAGGCCAGGCCATGTCCCTGCTAGTGGACAAGCTGCTCCACCACCAGCGCTCCTGCTACCAAGAGATCCTGGTCTTCCGAAGTAAGACCTATGGCAATGTCCTGGTGCTAAATAGAGTCTTACAGTGCACAGAGAGGGATGAATTCTCATACCAGGAGATGATTGCCAACATGTGCCTCTGCAGCCATCCCAGCCCACAAAAGGTGCTAATTATTGGTGGTAGGGATGGGGGTGTCCTTCGAGAAGTGGTGAAACATCCCTCTGTGGAGTCTGTGGTCCAGTGTGAGATTGATGAGGACGTGATCCAGGTATCCAAGAAATATTTGCCAGGCATGGCTGTGGGCTACTCCAGCCCAAAGCTGATCTTGCACATTAGAGATGGATTTGAATTTATGCAGCAAAACCAGGAAGCCTTTGACGTCATCATCATTGACTCCTCCAACCCCATGGGTCCTGCCGAGAGTTTGTTCAAAGAGTCCTATTACCAGCTGACCAAGACAGCACTGAAAGATGACGGGATCCTCTGCTATCAGGGTGAGTGCCAATGGTTGCTTCTGGACTTACTCAAAGAGATGCATCACTTCTGCAAGTCTCTGTTCCCTGTTGTGGAATATGCCTACTGCACCATCCCCACCTACCCCAGCAGCTAGATCGGCTTCATGCTCTCTCTGCAGCAAGACCCTGAGTACTAATTTCCAGGAACCTGTGCAGCAGCTAACCCAGGAGCAAGTAGAGAAAACGAACCTCAAATACTACAATTCAGACATCCACCGCACGGCCTTTATGCTGACCGAGTTTGCCTGCAAGGCCCTGAGCGATGTATGAGGAGACCAGTATGGCCACCTCAGCCTCTCCCAGGGACTTCAAGCCTCAAGCGCCCATTCCAGGATGCCTCTCTTCTTGCTCTGAGGATATCAACTGGCACTCAGCACCCCCTCCCAACTGATGACCTGCCCCTCGCCAGCCATCCCAGGACATGATTGAGGGGCTGCCCATGATATGCTCTGCTGGGGGGGGGGGGAAGTACAAGATGTCTGTCTGTCTGTCTTTCTGTCTGTCTTTGTCGCTCTCCAGTCTGGTCAATTAGCATCTCAATACTGATCATCTCTGTACAGAAAGATCCTCCTCACCTTTAACAAGCCCCTTCACCAGTGTATTTATAAATTAAAAAAAAAAGAATCTAGA
This sequence comes from Gymnobelideus leadbeateri, assembly GCA_011680675.1. Lineage (NCBI taxonomy): Eukaryota > Metazoa > Chordata > Mammalia > Diprotodontia > Petauridae > Gymnobelideus > Gymnobelideus leadbeateri. The sequence continues at coordinate 18,538 of WOXC01002170.1, read as the reverse complement.
AATCATCCTTCAAGAAATTCTCAAGGAAAATTGCCCTGATGGTTTAGAACCAGAGGGCAAAATAGAGGTTGAAAGAATCCACCAATAACCTCCTGGAAAAGATCCCAAAAAGAAAACTCCTAGGAATATTATATCCAGGTTCTGGAATTCCCAGATCAAGGAGAAAATATTACAAGAAGCCAGGAAGAAACAATTTGAATATTGTGGGAACACAATCAGTATAGCACAGGACCTGGCAGCTTCTGAGGGATCAAAGGACTTGGAATATGATATTCTGGAAGTCAAAGGAGCTGGCATTAAAACCAAGAATCACCTATGCAGAAAAAATGAGCATCATGTTTCAAGGGAAAATATGGTCATTCAATGGAAGAGAGGACTTTCAAGCATTCTTGATGAAAAAACCAGAGTTGAATAGAAAATTTGACATTCAGAAACAAGAAGCAAGAGAATTATGAGAAGGTAAACAGGGAAAAGAATCATAAGGAACTTATCAAAGTTGAACTATTTATAGTTCATATACATGGAAAAATGATCATTGTAACTTAAGAAACTTTTTTCAGTATGAGAACAGTTGAAGGGAATATATATACATACATACATATATATTTCTATATAGGAGGGTATATGGGTGTATGAATACATATGTGAATGTGTGTATATATGTGTACAAGTATACATAGATAGAGGGCACAGGACCAATTTAATAGGAAGGGATGGTACTTAAAAGGTGAAATAAAGAGGTGAGAGGGGAATATAATGAGAGGAGATGGGGAGAGACAGAATGGGGTAAACTATCTCATATAGAAGAGGCAAGGGAAAATTGTTACAATGGAGGGGAAGAACAGGAAGGCAAAAGGGAATTTGTCAACCTTATTCTCATTGAATTTTTCTTAGGGAGGGAATGACATACACACTAAATAGAGTATCTCACCCTACAGGAGAGTAGGGGAAAGGGGGATGAAAGGGGGAATTATGGAAGGGAGGGCAGGTGGGGGCGGGGGGAGTTGGCAGCACCCACTTTTGAAAAAGGATAGGATCAAAGTAGAGAATAGAACAAGTGGGAGGTGGGATAGGGGGGAGGGAAATATAGTCAGTCTTTCACAATATATCCACTATGGAAATGTTTTGCATAGCTACACATGTGCAGCCTGTGTGGAATTGCTTATCTTCCCAGTAAGGGTGTGTGATAAGGGAGAGAGGGAATTAATCTGGAATTCTAAATTTTTAAATCAAATTTTTAATATATATATATACTATTATTAATATTATTTTCCATGTAATTGGGAAATAAGACATACAGGCACTGGAGCATAGAGATCCACTGTGCTCTACTGGAAAGTCGAAGCGAGTAGGGGAGAAGATATGGGAGAGAGCAGATTGGAGGAGGGGATATTCAGTGGAATCAATATTTTGGGGTTGTGTTTAGGGGAAAAACAGGGAGAAAATTTGTAACTCAAAATATTGTGGAAATGAATGATGTAAACTAAAAGTTATTAAAGCATCTGATCAAAAAAAATTAATTGTAATCCTCGTTTCTTCTCTCTTTCTTTTTCTTCCATCTCCAATCTGTTGCCAAGTCCTGTTGATTCAACCTTCATAATATCCTTCTTATATGTCCCCTTTTCTCTTCTGATATTGCTATTGTCTCTGTGCAAACCATTAACACTTCACACTTAGAGTATTACAATAGCCTGTTGGTTGATCTGCCTCCCACCAGTCCCTCCACTCTAGCCCATCTTCCAGTCAGTTGTCAAATTTGACTTCCTAAAATAGAGATCAGATCATGACACCCTCTACTCAATAAACTCCAGTGGCTCCCTATCACCCCTGAGATCAAATACAAAATGCCATCTTTGTTTTTCACAAACTGCCCTTCCCACCTTTCAGTGTTCTTCCTTTTTGCTTCCCTCCCCTCCCATGCTATGGTCCAGTGAAACAGGTCTCTTGCTATTACTTGAACAAGATTCTATGTCTGGATTGTGCATTTTTTTCTGGTTGTAATCCCCCATGCTTAGAATGCTCTCCCTTCTCATCTATGCCTTCTTCCTGCCTTAGTTTCCTTCAAATCCCAGCTAAAATTCCACCTTTTGACAGAATCCTTTCCCAGTTCCCTTAATTCTACTTCCCTCTCTCTATTGATTATTTTCAATTTATCTTGCTTGTAGTTTGATTGTATGTCCTCATTTTCCTGTTGACTTCCCCCATTAGAGCTCCTTGAGAGCAAGACCTGCCTTTCCTTTTTATGCCTAGCACATGGTAAACCCTAGGTAAATGTTTGGTGACTGACAAACTCCTCACTTCTCTTCCTCATTGTCCCAACCAAGCAATCTGGGAAATTTACCATTGGATACCTCCCCTCCCTCCCTGGGTGATTACATTTGATCAGCTCCCCATTTCAGGCACACGGGTTCACAAGGCTCAGACAATAGGAAGGTTTATTTAGAGTCTAAGGAAAAGAGTTGGTTTCATATTAAAAATAACAATGTCTGGGGAGGCTAGGTGGCGCAGTGAATAGAGCGCCGGCCCTGGAGTCAGAAGGACCTGAGCTCGGAGCCAGCCTCCGACACTTAATCCACACAAACAAAAACCTAGCCGTGTAACCTTGGGCAAGTTACTTAACCCCAATTGCCCTAAAGGGGCGGCTAGGTGGCGAAGTGAGTAAGAGCGTCGGCCTCGGAGTTTGGATGACCCGAGATCAGATCCGGCCTCAGAAAATGAGCACCCATGCATAAATAATGACTAGCTGTGTAACCTTGAGCAAGTTACTTAACCCCAATTTCTTTTAAAAAAAAAATAACAATGTCCACCAGGGAGCATCCTTCTATCCAAAGGCCTATCCATACAATTTCAGTCACTTAAAGAGATGTCTTAGGTAGGGAATGAGCAGAACACTGCAGCATTGCTCCTCTATGTGGATGCTTCCCCTGTAGCTCTTTCCTGTCTGTCTCCACAGTGTAGATTTTTCAAGAGCTGTCCATAGCAGGTGTTAACAGCAGTTGTTACCATTCCATGCTATGTTTCCCATCCCTCTTTGTAGCCTTGCCACTCTCAATAAACGATTTGCCATCCCACTCTCTTCATGTTTCCTATGACTTTGCTTTCTGCAGGTCCCTTCAGTTTCCTGCCAAGAAAGATGATGACTCTTGGGATCTATTGTTTGTTACCACTCTACGTTCAGCCTATGTGTCATGCCAATACAATTTATTGGAATTCATTTCCCACCATAACGATCTGGGAATTTTAATGTCTGATACCTCTCTTTGCCTAGAAAGGTAGTCATGAGCATTCCCTTCAATCCATAAGTTTACATGGTTTAAAATAGGGACAGGCTTATTTAAGGGTTAAGGAAAACAAATAGGACTCATGGCTAACTCTTGTACTGTGGTAGTGCATGGTCTCACACAAAGTCATCTAGGGCTTGATGTTATTCTCTGCCCTTTCCTCTTTCAAATGGTTATCTCTCCCTATATCTGTGCTTACAGTTTACTTCCTCTTTACGATATTGCCTATGTGGTTCACTTCCTGTATAACCAAAATGCATAGGTTATAGAAGAATAGGGGAGCAGCCTATTCTCTTCCCAAGTGTCTCTCAGTCCACTGTGATTACCCCCCAAGGATTTGGATCCCCTACTCCTACCCAAAACACCTTAGAAAAGGGAGAAGGAATAATATCTTTCTTCCATCCCCATTGCCTCAGGACAAGGAGGTATTTTGATTGTCATGGCCCATAAGTTAAATACAACATGTGTGTTATACATTCTGGTTATACTTATCCCTTACCCCTACAGAATGGAAAGGAAAACTGTTGATTTAAATCGTCAAAATGCCTGATGAGCCCCTTGAGTAAAACTCAAATTCTAAAGGAATTCCACCAGCTCTGGGGCAGTATATTATAAAGGAATGTGTTGGTTCAGAAGTCAGAAAACATGGGTTCAAAATCTGTCTTTGGCTCTTACTGTCATGTGACCTTGGATAAGTTATTTAATCCCCCTGGGTCTCAGTGCTTTCACCTGAAAAATGAAGGGTTTAAACTTGACAGCTTCTGAAATCCCTACCAGCTCTAGAGCTTTGAATTTATATGTATCCTTATCAAGATTTGTGCATTCACTAGTGTCTGTGGTCTAGATTGGTACATTTGTAAAATATTTCATGTTGTTTTCTTATATTTTCCTCTCTCTCTCTCTCTCTCTCTCTCTCTCTCTCTCTCTCTCTCTCTCTCTCCCATTTATTCATCCCTTCCTGACTTCCTCCTTTCCTTCTTTTTTTTCCCTCCTTTCCTTCCCTTTTATATTTTCTTCCTTCTTTCCCCTTTCCTCCCTCTTTCCATTCTTCCCTCCCAACCCTTGCTCCCCCCCCCCTCTCTCTCTCTCTCTCTCTCTTTCTCTTCCTTCATTTCTCTTTCTTTCTTTCTGACAGAGAAAAAAGCATAATACCAGTATGGATTTGCCAAGTTTTCCAATATGCCAAATGGCATAGTCATAGATCCAGCCTCATTATGAAAACACCCACTGAAGGTGACTTTCATCAGAAATTCTGGTTAGCACTCACTGTTGAGGCAGACAGAAGCTTTCCATTCTATATATGCCTGCTCTGGATTTCAGGGATTGTCTCTAAACAGATATAGATAGATAGATAGATAGATAGATAGATAGATAGATAGATAGATAGATAGATAGATAGATAGATACTGTAACAGCAACAATCCATCTCCCAGAATACAACAAATACAGCAAACTCTTTACAAATGGTTCACATTGAAACCAACCAGTCTTCCGCATCAGCAAGGAAAAGGTGATCGAGCAAATCTTAATTTTTTTTTTCTATTCTGCCATTCCTTCATTCCGGTTCTGAATACAGTTTTCCTATCTCAAATTACTCTGGGAGGAGGTATCTCCTACAGGGAAAAAAGTTTCTCAGTCCTTTGCAGGGCTTGATAGCTTGTCAGAAATCCAGCTTATGTTGCAAGACAAGAATGAGATTAACAAATTCTGCCAGATGTGCATCATCCCAACAGTCAAAGAAGAAAGCAGCTCTACTTTCCAGGTCTATTTTGTCCTAATAAACTAGTATTTCATATTTTAATCAAAAGGGATCCTAGAGGGTGCATTGAGCCTATTGTTTCAAAATGGAAAATCAGTTTTGAAATTGCTTTTCTGTTCCATACATCATTTGATTTCATACAATGGAGTCAGCAGCATATTATGGAAAGAGTACTAACTCTGGAGTCAAAAGTCTTGGGTTCAAATCACAGCTCTGCTACTTCCTACCTATGTCCTCTTGAGAAATTTTCTTGGACATCAGTTTCTCAACTTTCAGTTGATATAAATCTAAGGTTATTGGAATCAACAACCTTCCTGTTCCTACCTACTCAATGATACTGTTTTCCTGTTATACATGCTCATAGCACTGTGGGATACAAACACAAAAATCAAGAATCAAGCAACTTTTACCCTCATGAAGCTTGCATTCCATCTCTAGGTTAGTTTGAAAGGCAATCATCAAACATCTACTTTAAATTCTACTAACAATTTGAACATAATTCAAATTCCATGTTCACTTATATGTGTGATTTCATCCATGAGGAATATCAAACATAGAAAACTGAATCTGGTTACAGAAGAGAGAAGATAACAATGAGACCCATCCATACACATCTAATATTACAATTTTTCCTCCTTTTACTGCTTCACACTAACTCAAAAGTTGAACACATCTCACTTCTTCTTCCACAAGAAATCTTCAGTCCATTTTCAAGGTAATGTGCCATATGTGTTGTATATCTTCTGGTATATTTGGGGATTTGGGACAAAAGAAGATTGACACCCACCTATGTATGCCCTCCCTTCATCCTCTCAACTTTCTGCTATGGCTACTTCTCCAACGCCTGGAAGACTTTGCAGTCTGGTTGTGAGAATTGTCACTTTATTGTAGTATTTATTTCTTAATCATTTGACATGAATAAAACGTATGAAATAATTTTATTTAATCCCTATATTTTGATATGTGTCACTGACAAAGTGACATCGTACCCCAACTGCATTTTTAATTTTTGTATAACCCTATGGGTTTTGTTGTACTGTTTTGCGTTAAAAAGGTGATTTTTAAAAATGAATATGTTCTTTATAGCATAACTGATTTGTTATGTTAGGTATTTGGTGCACAAAGATAAGAATAAAATTGTCTCTACCCTAGAGGAACTTAAATTCTTTTAATAGAAAGTTAAGGAAAGGAAAATTATAAGGGTTATGTGTACACTGGTAAGTGAGTATGGAATATATAAAAAGTAAATTGAAACTCATTTTGGAGGGTAGTGCCAGAAGAGCATTAACACTAAATTCTGATGAAAAAGTGGCTTCTTACAGTCACTGAGTCAGGAAACAAGCATATATTGAGCACTTACTGTATGCTAAAAAATGTTATTAACTACAGATAATACAAGGAAAAGCAAAAGCAATTTCTTCATTCAAGAAGCTTACATGTCAATCAAAGTGATAAGTAAATAACTAGGTACTTGCAAGATATATTTGGTATGAATACTAAGTGGAGCAGTAGCTAGAGCATCAAACCTGGACTCAGAAGTCTCATTTCCATGAGTTTAAATCTGGCCTAAGACACTTGCTAGCTATGTGACTCTGGGTCACTTAAGCCTGTTTACCTCAATTTCCACATGCTCAAAATAAACTGGAGAAGGATATGGGAAACCACTCTTTGCCAAGAAAAGCCCAGATGGTTTCATATAGAGTTGGAAACAACTGAAGAACAATAACAACAAAATAGAAGGTAATATCAAAGGAGAAATTAAGACAACTGGAAAAGTTCTAGTGTAAAAGGTAGATGAGATGAGCCTCTAAAGGACCTAAGTATTCCAGAAGGAAGAAATGATGTAAACAATCCACTAATGGGAGCCAATTTGTGTGTGGGGCGGGGGAGAGTGGAAGCAGGAGATATTAATGGAGTATATGTAAAATAACAATTAGGCCAATTTGGTTGGAATATTGAGTGTTATAGAGGGAAGAGTTTGAAAGCAGCTCAGCTGGATAAGTTGGAGTCAGAATGTGATGAATTGAAAATGCCAAACAAATTTTATCTTGGATGTAAAAGAAGGCCCTGAAACTTCTTAATAAGGTGAGAGACACGGTCAAGACCTGTGCTATAAGAATGAAAAAAAAATCTTCTTTAAAAGAAGAGAATGTCTTCAATAACACATCATGAGAGACCTAAACAGAAGCACAAGAGGTTTGTACAAGATGTTTCTGGGCCCCCTTTTTATGTTATCAAGTACCCTTTAATAAAGGAGGACTAAAAAGAAAGAGTAAACAACCCAAGATGAAAGAGACACAGATATATTTTCTAATCCCTAATCATTGAAGAGTTAATCCAAAAGCACCATGGAAGGATTTCTGAATACTTAAATTCATAATGAGACTCTGTTTATCAACTCATGTAAAAGACACACTTGTCAACATACATACACCATGAGAAACAAGAATCTGAAAGCCTGCAGAGGTTGACCTTGAACCCAGGCCTTCTTCACTCCTGCAATAATACAAAATCGTACTCTTCACATTGTCAACAAAGGGAAAGGAGGATGATGAATTTGAAATTAGAGGCAGAACTCCTCCACAATGTATGCTGGAGGTAGAGAAGGAAGAGACTAAAACTGAACTATGAGCTCAGAGGGACATATTTGAGTCTCAATGAAAAGCTCCCACAGTTTTCTGAGGTTCACTTCTGTGAAAATAGGAAATACCTTTTGTAAGAAAAAAAGTTATTGTATAGCAGAATGATTTTGACAAGAAATGGTCTCCAGAAAAAAGTCATCATAATATTGCATTATATAGATAGTAAATCATCTGTCTAAGCCTTCAAAGAAATTCCTTCAATATGAAGTCTTAACTCAAGCAAATATCTGAAAATTCATTCCAAAGTATCACACTGACTGAATTACTACATCCTCAAAAAATGCAATATGGCAACAAAACCCAGAAAATTCTGATTAAACATCTCTAGGCTTTTCTTCTCCAATGAAATTCTAAACTTTTTAACTTGACAAAACTTGTCAGATGATGGTTGTTTTTTTTGATATATTGGACATAATTTAATGATATTATTGATTGATTCAAAGATAGATTAAAGTGATCCATGGATGTTGCACAAATAAGTAAATAATAGAATAACTTTAACCATAACTTAACCATAAATTCTTCCTTCATGAAGTAAGGGAGATCAAAATTCAAAGCCTCAATGATGACCTGATTTTCCAGGCAAAAGATTAGTTTCTGATGTCAGGGTCTACAATTCAAGTCAAAATATTGCTTTATACCTGTTTCTGAAGTCACGGTGCATAGTTCCTTTGGCTTTCTGGTATTCACTTCTGTATCCTAAAAGGAAAACCTGAATGATAAATGATGAACTTATTCCTTTTCCATGAAGGATGCTCTCACTCAAATGTCTTCTCAATGGCAAAATAAATTCTTCTTCCATAAAATATCATGAAGAGAATTTAACAAAAGCACAAGAGGTTCTTGCCAGATATTTCTGGGTTTACTCTCATATTGACATCTGTCCTTTCATCAAAAAGAATGAAAAACAAAATTATCTTGCCAAAGATGAAAAAAACTGATATATTTTTAAATCCCTAATCATTTAAAAGTTAATCCTAAACTATAGATGGAAGGGGTTGATGTACTGCTCAAATTCAAGCTGAGATTCTAGGTTACAAGTCATGCAGAAAACACATCTGTCAAAATATAAAGCATGCTGAAGAGTACTCAGAGAGAGTAATGAGGCTGTTCTTGAACCCAGGACCACCACAATCCTGCAACAATTCAGAATATACCTCATCACACTTCCAACAAAGGAAAAGAAGCAGTATGAATTTGAACCTAGAGAAGCAAGGACACTCAATGCATGCTCGAATAGGAGAGTGAAGAGACTAAAACTAAGGAATAAGAAAATAAAGGAGTCCTTTAAAAAACACAAAAAAGAAAACCAGGATTGACAGAATGATTTTGACAAGATATGATCCCCAGGAAAAAGGCCTCCTATTATATTATAATGGAATATGATAGAAATATTACACAAGTATATCATTGTTCTGAACATTCTAAAATGCCTGCATTTGAAATCTAAACTCTAAACTCCATCAAATATATTAAAGATTATTCTGAAAATTTCAAACAGTGAATGACTACAGGCTAACACAATTCAATATAAAAGCAAAAAGCAAAAAATCTCTCATTAATTTGTCTCAGGTTTTTTTTTTCTGCTTCAATGAAATCTTAAAGCTTTGAAATTGACAACACTTATCTGATGAAAGTTGCATTTTTTCTTGAAATAAAAGTGAATTTATTTATTTGTTTTTATCTTTTTTTAATTATTTAGTTTATATCATTCATTTACACGAGATATTGAGTTACAAATTTTCTCCCCAATTTTCCCTATCCACCACCCCAAAACAGCATTCCCACGGCATATTCCCTCCATCAATCTGCTCTCTCCCATATCTTCCACGATTCCCCCTTCAACTTTCTAATAGGGCATGGTGGATCTCTATGCCCCAGTGCCTGTATATCTCATTTCCCAGGTAAATGCAAAATTTTAATAATAATAATAATATGTGTATATATTTTAAACATTTCATTTTAAAACTGGATTGCAGATTCTTTCCCTTCCTCCATTGTCACCCTTCACTGGGAAGATAAGCAATACAATATAGGTTTTACATGAGTAGCTAGGAAAAACATTTCCATAGGGGATATATTGTGGAAGACTGATTATATCTCCCTCTATCCTATCCCACCCCTCTCCACTTGCTCTATTCTCTACTTTGATCCTTTCTCTTTTCAAAAGTTGGTGCTTCCACTTTAACTCCCCCCTAGCCTGCCCTCCCTTCCATTATCCCCCTTCTCTTCACCTTCCCCTCTACACTCCTGTAGGGTGAGATACCCTATTTAGTGTGTATATTATTTCCTCCTTAAGCCAAATTCAATGAGAGTAAGGTGGACGCATTCCCTGTTGCCTTCCTGTTCTTCCCCTCCATTGTAACAGTCTTCCTTTGCCTCTTCTATATGAGATAATTTACCCCATTCTGTCTCTCCCCATCTCCTCTCATTATATTCCTCTCACCTCTTAATTTCACCTTATAAGTATCATCCCTTCCTAATTCAATTGGTCCTGTGCCCTCTGTCTATGTAAAGTTGTAGACATATATACACACACTCAATATGTATTCATAGACCCATATGCCCTCCTATATAGACATATATATGTATATATATATATATATGTGTGTGTGTGTGTGTGTGTATATATATATACATACATACACACATATATACATTTCAATTCCCTTCAACTATTCTCATACTGAGAAAAGGTTCATAAGATACAATTATAATTTTTTCCACGGAGGAATATAAACAGTTCAACTTTGATAAGTTCCTTATGATTTCTTTTCCCTGTTTACCTTATCAAGCTTCTCTTGCTTCTTGTATCTAAATGTCAGATTTTCTATTCAACTCTATTTTTTTCATCAAGAATGTTGAAAGTCGCTTTTTTTTTAGCTGTGGAGGCTAGTGAAACGGTATGGAGGTACCGTGCGCTGTGGTTGCTGCGCGGTACTGCGCGTGTGCAGGCCCCCGCGAAGCTTCGGGGTGTGCCCTTCGGCTGTCCTAGTCCTAAAGAAATAAAGAGAACTTGCCCAGGATCTGATGAACCCAAGATACTGAATACTATTAAACCTACTCAGGAAATTGAGACCTTGCCAAGGATCTGAACCCAAAATGTTGAGTGCTATTAACTCCTCAGGAAATAAAGAGAACTTGCCCAGGATCTGATGAAACCCAAGATACTGAATACTATAAAACCTACTCAGGAAATTGAGAGCTTGCCAAGGATCTGGACCCAAAATGCTGAGTGATATTAACTACTCAGGAAATCTTAAAATCTTAAGAGATCTTGCCCAGGATCTGAAGGCAAAATTCTGAATACCATTAAGCCTGTTGAGGTGAAAAGCATTCAAACTTTCTGAAGATATGAAAACATCTATACTTACTGAAGATAAAAAAATGCTTTTTTAAAAAGTTAGAATGAGGTATTAGCCAAAATCATGGATGAGCTACAAAGAAAACCAATAGAATTTCTGAAGTTTTGTGGCCATTGAATAAATCCGGGATCTGCATTAACACTTCATAATTTTGGTGTACATTTGCATGAATTCATAAGCTCTTAATGAAGATCTGTAGCAGCAGTGATGATGCAATGGGAAGTAGAAGACCAAGAAACTAAAATTTCTACTTGAGTGGAGATGTGGGCTTGCCACCATGTTATCTTCAGTCAGCTACACCATTGCTGTCCTTCAGTAATGTCCGATTCTTCATGACTCCATGGACCAAAGCATGCTAGGTCCTATCCACTGTCAGCCAAAGTCTGTCCAAGGTCTTGTTGCTTTCTTGACACTATGCATCTCATCCTCTGCTGTCCCCTTTTCCTTATGTCTTTTAGTCTTTCCTAACATTAGGATCTTACTAATGTGAAACTTCAAGCCCGCTTTTATACTCTACTATTTCACTTTCAAAGATTTAATTCTTAACTTTCTTCCTTCAGTGGTGTTGTCTGCATATCAGATAGTTGATCTCCCTGTGATCTTAATTCTGGATTTTCATTTGTTCAGTCAGGCATTTTGCTTGATGTGTTCTGCATATAAGTTAATAAAGTGACAATATACAAAAAAAAAAAAAGAATGTTGAAAGTCCTCTATTCCACAGATTGACCATATTTTTCCCTGAAACATTATACTCAATTTTTTCTGAGTAGGTGATTCTTGGCTTTAATGCCAGCTCTTTAACTTCCAGTATATCATATTCCAAGCCCTTTGATCTCTCACTGTAGAAGCTATCAGGTGCTGTGTTTTCCTGAGTGTTTTTCCACGATATTCAAATTGTTTCTTCTTGGCTGCTTGTAATATTTTCTCCTTGATCTGGGAACTCTGGAACCTGGCCATAATATTCCTAGGAGTTTTCTTTTTGGGATCTTTTTCAGGAAGTGATTTGTGGATTCTTTAAACTTTTATTTTGCCCTCTGGTTCTAAAACATCAGGGCAATTTACCTTGTGAATTTCTTTAAGGACGATATCTAGGTTCTTTTTCTGATCGTGGCTTTCGGGTAGTCCAATAATTTTTAAATTATCTCTCCTAGATGTATTTTCCAGGTCAATGGTTTTTCCAATGAGATATTTCACATTGCCTTCTATTTTATCATTTGTTTGGCTCTGTTTAATAGTATCTTGATTTCTTACAAAGTCACTAACTTCCATTTACTCCAATCCAATTCTGAATGAATGATTCTCTTCAGTGAGCTTTTGAGATTTTTTTCCATCTGGCAAATTTGGCTTTGTAAGGCATTATTCTCCTTATTGCCTTTTTGAGCCTCTTTTGTCATTTGAGTTAGTCTATTTTTAAGGTGTTATTTTCTTCAGTCAGGTTGTTGACTCTCCTTTCATAATTTACTTGCATCATTCTCATTTATCTTCCCAATTTTTCCTCCACTTCCCTTATTTGGTTTCCAAAATCTCTCTTAAGCTCCTCTATGGCCTGTAACCAGCTCATATTTTTCTTGGAAGCTTTTGGTGCAGGAGTTCTGATTTCATTGTCTTCCTCCTGTTCCATGCTTTGATCCTTTTTGTCACCAAAATAAGGGTGTAAAGTTGGATTGCTGTGCTTGCTTTGCTTCCTTTGCTTGCACATGTTACCATGCGATTACTTGACTTTTAGGCTTTTGCCACATTAGGACTCTGCTACCAGACAGGGGAACTTTGTCCCAAATCTCTGGGGTTTTCTCATATGCTGAAGCTACTACTTGTCTGCCCTCTCTGAAGCCTCCATACACTCTTGCAAGCTGGACATGCACTCCAGGACCTCCACCCTAGACAGTGATCCAGATCCAAGAAGAATAAAGCAATTACCCCTCAAACTGGTTGCTTGGACCCCTTATGATCTCCAGGCCAGGGACTCTGAAGAAGCCACCTGGCAAAACTTGCATGGCCACCACACCTCAGATGCTTCTCCCTCCAGGGGGCAAAGACTGGACCACACTCCTGAACTCCCTGTTCCCAAAGTCCACGCTGTACTGACCTCTCACTTTTTTCTTAGCATGTGTAGGTTGATAATTCTGGAAACGGCCACAGCTGCTTTGATCTGAAGTCCCTACAGCTGGCAGCTGGTTGTGGCCACTAAGAGGCTAAAACCTCAGGCTCAATCAGGGCTGGGCTCAGCTGCCAGAGATCTGTGCTGGCCCCTTCCTGCTGGACTCCTGGGCTGTCTTCAGCAGGATGTTAACTGCCCTCTGTCATTTTGTGGGTTCTGTAGCTTCGAAGTTCTTTAGAGTAAATTTTATGTGAATTGGAGGAGGTAGAAGCAGGAGCCATGTGGAAGTCCTACTCTGCCATCTTCACTCCACCCTCCACCTTTCTCTATCTGTGAATTTCCAATAATATGAGTGATTGATTCAAGGATAGGTTAAAGTGGTCCTTGCATACTGGGAAACAAGTTATATATTGAAAAAAAGAACTTTGAGATCTACAGATTTGCCTTTCATTGACTAATGGAGACCAGCGTCAAAGATAACATGATTTTTTAGGAAAATAACCTTTGGTTCTGATTTCAATGTCTAAAAACCAAATCCAAATATTCCTTCATTCTTCAAATTCCCTATGCAAACACTCAACAGTTTTCTGAGATTCACTTATATCATCTGTAGAGAGAAATCTGAGTGGTTAATGATGAGCAAGTTCCCTGATAATTAAAAAATAATCTCAATCAAGCAAAATTCTTGTTTAATAAAGAGAGAATAGGGGCACAGCCAAAATAGCAAAGTAGAAACAGCACTTCCACAGCGCTCCAGCCCACACCACTTCAAAATTATGTAAAAGGGGACTCTGAACAACCTCTGGAGGTCCAGAACCCACAGAATGACACAAAGAAGCTAACTTCCTGCTGAGGACAGCCCGGCAGCCCTGCAGGGAGTGGCCAGCTCAGCACCCTGGGAGCCGAGCCCAGGACCACTTGAGTCGGAGGTTTTAGCACAGAGCAGCCAGACCAGCAGCTGGCTGGGGGGACCCTAGAAAAACAGTAGTTGTGGCATTTCCAGAATTACCAAAATATAGATGCCTAGGACAAAGTGAAGGGTCAGTGTCCTATGGACTTTCGGACCAGTATGTGAGAGCGCATCAGCTTCTTCCCCTGGAGGCAGGAAGCCTCTGAGAAGATGTGGAACATTCTCCATTTTGCAGCCTAAGTTCAACTTCAGCTCCTGGCTTGCTAACTGTAGGGGGATCTGGTGATCAGTCTTGGGGGTAATCAATCTTGCTTTAACCTTCTTGGATCTAGATTGCAGTCTGAGGTGGAGGTCTTGGAGTGTGTGACTAGCTTGCCAGAGTGTGTGGGGGCTTCTGGGAGGGCATCCAACTAATACCTCCAGCAGTTGAGAAGACCCCAACATTTGGGACAGAAGCTCCCCTGTCTCATGGCAGAGTCTACTGTGGCAAAAAGCTCAAAAGTCAAGTAATTGAGTGGCAACATGCCTAGGCAAAGGAAAAATAAACATAAAAAATCAACATAAGACGCCTATTTGGGGGGCAAAGAAGATCAAAGCATGGAACAGTCAGAGGACTGTGGAGTTTAGAAATCCTGCACAAAAAGCCCCAAACGAAAATCCAAGTGGGTTAAAGGCCATAGAGGACCTTAAGAAGGATTTTAACAACGAAATAAGAGAAGTGGAGGAAAAATTGGGAAGAGAAATGAGAAGGATGCAGGAAAAGTATGAAATGAGAGTCAATAGCCTGACTGAGGAAAATAACACCTTAAAATAGAGACTAACACAAATGGCAAAAGAGGCTAAAAAAGGCAATGAGAAGAATGCCTTAAAAAGATGAATTTGCCAGATGGAAAAAGAATCTCAAAAGCTCACTGAGGAGGTTCATTCATTAAGAATTAGACTAGAGGGGCAGCTAGGTGGCGCAGTGAGTAGAGAGCCGGCCCTGGAGTCAGAAGGACCTGAGTTCGGATCCCGTCTCAGACACTTAACCCACACAAACAATAACCTAGCTGTGTGACCTTGGGCAAGTTTCTTAACCCCAATTGCCCTAAAAGGGGCAGCTAGGTGGCGCAGTGAGTAAGAGCTCCGGCCTCGGAGTTGGGATGACCCGAAATCAAATCTAGCCTCAGAAAATGAGCACCCACGAATAAATAATGACTAGCCGTGTAACCTTGAGCAAGTTACTTAACCCCAATTGCTTTAAAAAAAAAAAAAGAATTAGACTGGAGCAAATGGATACTAGTGACTTTATGAGAAATCAAGATGCTGTTAAACAGAGCCAAACAAATGATAAAAATAGAAGGCAATGTGAAATATCTCATGGGAAAAACCACTGACCTGGAAAATAGATCCAGGAGACATAATTTAAAAATCATTAGACTAACTGAAATCCATGATCAAAGAAAGAACTTAGAAATCATCCTTCAAGTAATTCTCAAGGAAAATTGCCCTGATGTGTTAGACCCAGAGGGGGAAATAGAATTTGAAAGAATTCACCAATCGCCTCCTGAAAAAGATCCCAAAAAGAAAACTCCTAGGAATATTATAGCCAGGATCCAAAATTCCCAGATCAAGGAGAAAATACCACAAGCAGCCAGGAATAAACAATTTAAGTACTGTGGAAACACAATCAGAATAGCACAGGACCTGGCAGCTTCTACACTAAGGGATTGAAGGGCATGGAACATGATATTCCAGAGGGCAAAAGAGCTGGGATTGAAGCCAAGGGTCACCTACTCAGCAAAACTGAGTATCTTGTTTCAGGGGGAAATATGGTCATTCAGTGTAATAGAGGACTTTCAAGCATTCTTGAGGAAAAAAACCAGAGTTGAATAGAAAATTTGACATTCAGACACAAGAAGCAAGAGATGCTTGAGAAGGTAATCAAAGAAAAGAAATCAAAAGGAACTTATCAAAGTTGGACTATTTACATTCCTACATGGAAAAACAATAACTGTGTCTGATGAAACCTTTCTCATTATGAAAATAACTGAAGAAGGGTATATGGGTATATGTTTACAGGTATACATGGATAGAGGGCACAGGCTGAATTTGATTGGAAGGGATGATTCTTAAGGGGTGAAGTAAAGAGGTGAGAGAGGAAAGTCGCAAGAGGAGATGGGGAGAGACAGGGTAGGGTAAACTATCTCATGTAGAAGAGGCAAGGGGAAGTAGTTGCAGGGGAGGGGAAGAAAAGGAAGGCAAAAAGACAAAACCATATTCTCATTGAAGTTGGCTCAGGGAGAGAAGGGCATACATACTAAATGGGATATCTCACCCTGCAGCTGAGTAGGGGAAAGGGGGATGAGAGTGGGGAGGATGGAGGGGAGGGCATTCTGGGGGGGAGAGGAGATTGGAAGTACCCCCTATCAAAGAGGGACAGGATCAAAATAGGGAATGGACCAGGTGGGAGGTGAGATGGGTGGGAGGGAAATATAAGCAGTCTTTTACAATATATCTACTATGGTAATGTTTTGCACAGCTACACATGTACAACACATACTGAATTGTTTATCTTCTCAGAGGGAGACAGTGACAAGGGTGGAAGGAAATGGATCTGAAAATCGAAGTTTTAAAATTAAATGTTTCGTAAGATGACCAGGCATTGGGGCTCAGAGTTTCACCTTGCCCTAATGGCAAAGTTGAAGGGGGTATGGGAGAAGATATGGGAGAGAGCAGATTGGATGAGGGGATATCTAGTGGGACTGCTATTCTGGGGTGGTGGGTAGGGAAAAAATGGGGGAAAATGTAACTCAAAATTTGGTGGAAATGAATTATGTAAACCAGAAGTTAATAAAGCATTTCTTTAATAAAAAAAAGAAATTCTCAAGGGAAATTGCCCTGATGTTTTAGAACCAGAGGGTGAAATAGACGTTGAAAGAATCCATTGATCACCTCCTGAAAAAGATCCCAAAATGAAAACTCCTAGGAATATTATAGCCAGGCTCCAGAATTCTCAGATCAAGGATAAAATACTACAAGCACCCAGGAAGAAACAATTTCAATATTGTGGAAACACAATTAGTATAGCGCAGGACCTCGCAGTTTCTACACTGAGGGATCAAATGGCTTGGAATATGATATTCTGGAAGTCAAAGTAGCTGGGATTAAAACAAAGAATCACCTGCCCCAAAAAAATGAGTATCTTGTTTCAGGGGAACATATGGTCATTCAGTGGAATAGAGGACTTTCAAGCATTCTTGAGGAAAAAACCAGAGTTGAATAGAAAATTTGATTCAGAAACAAGAAGCAAGAGATGCTTGAGAAGGTAAACAGGGAAAAGAAATCACTATGAACTTCTAAAAGTTAAACTATTTACATTCCTACAGGGAAAAATAATAACTGTAACTGAACAAACTTTTCTCAGTATGAAAATATTTGAAGATGGGTATATGGACATATGGATACATATGTGAATGTGTATATATACATGTTTTCAGGTATACATAGATAGAGGGCACAGGTCGAATTTAACAAGATGGTATGATACTTAAAAGGTGAGGTTAAGAGGTGAGAGAGTAATGTGGTGAGGGGGAAGGGGAGAGACAGTGGGGTGAACTCTCTCCTATGGAGGAGGGTGGTTGCAGCGGAGGGTAGGAACAGGAAGGCAAAAAGGCAAAACCTTATTCTCATTGAATTTGGACCAGGGAGAGAATGACATGCATACTAAATAGGATGTCCCACCCTACAGGAGCATGGGGGGAGGTGGATGGAGAAAGGTGATGGAGGGGAGGGCGGGCTGGGGTGGAGGAAAGATGGAAGGACCCACTTTTGAAATGGGACAGGATCAAGGTAGGGAATGGACCTCGTGGAAGGTGAGATGGGAGGGAGGGAAACACAGTCAGTCTTTTACAATATACCTACTATCGTAATGTTTTGCATAGCTACTCATATACAGCATATACTGAGTTGCTTATCTTCCTTGTAAAATCAAAATTTTTAAAAAACATATAAATAATATGATAAATACTATTTTGCATATAATTAGTCGATAAGATGTGCAGGCAATGGGACTTGGGGATTCACCTCTTCCTACTGGAAAAGTGGAAGGGGGTATGGGAGAAGAGATGGGAGAGAGCAGATTGAATTAGGGGATATCCTGTATAACTACTATTCTGGGGTGGTTATTGGTGCAAAAATGGGGAAAAATTTGTAACTCAAAATCTGATGGAAATAAATGATGTAACCCAAAAGTTAATAAGCAGTTAGAAAAAAATAAGAATTGCATTAACTAAAACATGTTCCCAAGCTAGTCTGATGATTTTTCCTGTAGAGATAGTGTCCAGAGGCCTTGACATTATTTTAAAAAATAAGAAGAAATGATATACACCAGGGGCTTAAAATGTTGCTCCTGCTTTATTAAACTTCATACATGCAGGAGAAATGTAATAAAGTTTTACAACATCAGTGTACTATCTACCGACTAGCAACCCCACCACTTGAA